>JAODAH020023671.1:0-10057 GCA_027574865.2 Coproporus ventriculus
TGTAAATTAAAAGATAAGTGTTACGATAGGGTGTGGTGAAACAGGAAGTGTTGTCGTCTGTCGGTTGGGTTGCAGCTCGCGTGAACTTCGATCGATCGAAATTCCCTTTTATACCATAGCCTGATCCTATATACACACTACTACTACTACTACTTCTCGTAATTCGATCTGTAAATTACTTTCGGTGTTAGTAAACAATCCTGAATGTCTCTCGCCCTTTTACAAATGCATTTAACTAACCTACCTTGTTCATTTTCGATTAGTCACACTTAATTACTAAATTATTCTGTAATTACAGATTTAATTTCGAATTTATTTTATCTATTTTTTTTCTTCTCTAGTTCTCATTAAAAAACGTTTTTATTTTTATTTAGGATGTTATCCATTACAAAAACCCACATAACGTTTATTAACTCGTTATCTAATATTATTACAGAAATTGCAGCATACGACACAATTAAACCAATAAAAATATGCATAAAGATAAATAAAATTGTATACTTTACTCTGACTCATGACTCATCTTATGAATCATTCGCTATAAATATTGAAATAAATTTTAATAATTTTTGTGTTTCAATTCTTCATCTCAATCAAACGGAAAATCCAGAACATTAAGGTGGGTTTTTTACAAATTTTGTTTTTTGTCCAAAGCATGTTCATCATAATCCAACAACAAAAAAAAAAAACACGCGAAGGTCATTTCATAATTACATAAATTAGGGTGTAATAGGGTGTAACATTTCCATTTTGCGCATGTTTAATGTATGTCTCATGTAATTTATTAGTTGACATCATCTTTTTAAAAAACATTTCTTGAATAAAATGAAAGAAACAAATTTGAAATCATCTTGTTTGGTTATTTGCGATTTCCTTGTCAAATAGTTTAGTTGTATTATTAAGGGGGATGAAGAATTGAGAGACATAGACTGAAATTAAGCAAAGAGGAGTAATAAATCCGGGCAAGGGGGCCTTTATGAGATTTTCGGATTGTGTGTCGTTGAGCAAGTGTGGAATTTGGTACTTTCAGGACCCTTTAATCCCACTATACCATATCAAACGGCAATAATCATGCGACATTATTACCTACGCCAGTTACTGGAATTATTGCCATCTCAAGTGTACTCTTACGTTCTGAACTTTAAAGGTTTCCATCCCCTATTTGACTCAACAGAACCCATTTATTAACCTTCCAAGGGGCTCCTCTTTACATCATTTCATTAATTGCATGACATAAATATAATAAAAGTTGGATGTTAATTAATTAAATATTTTTTTTTTGCTTTTTTTTATAGTTTGAGGAGAGGTCCAGGAGTAAACGTGAGGGATAGTAGTGGATTCTCTTCATTACACCACGCAGCTTTGAATGGGCATAGGGAGATAGTGAAATTATTATTGGATCATGACGCAATTACAAATATTGTTGATAGTAAAGGAGCAACTCCGTTGCATTTAGCAGCTTGGTCGGGAAATGTCGATATTGTCCGATTAATTCTTAGCGGCCATGGAATTTGTGATGTAAATTTAAAGGTAAAGATTTTTATAATTAATAATAAAAAAAAAATTTGGAAAAAGGAATGTTATTCCCCTTAATCTTGTAAGAGGTTATTTATTATATGTGGGGGCCTATTTGTTCCAATTAATCAGTACAGAAGGCATCAATAGCCGTGTCCCTTCCAGGTTAATGGCCACTTGGGTAGCCTTTTGACTAGGACCGGTCCCAATGTCAGTGCCATTCAGTTCTTAATTAGCGCAATGTTCACCCTAGTTATACAACAAGGGAAAATCAATCCCCCATGCATTTGAACATACCCCACTTGCACTTTTCATATACCGAAAGATAAAAATCAAATCGCTTAAATGGAGGTTAAGAACGACTAACAAAATGTCTGGAAAAAATGTGATGTCGAGTGAGGCGTGAATTTCCATAAAGCGCGAGTGACTTAATTAAATTACGGAACGTAAACGCAACGAGAATTTTGTGTTTAAAAAGGTGACGTGGAAATGGAAGAGGAAATGTGGAATGGGGGTAGAGGGAACGGCGGATGAACTCGCGCGCGCGAGTTACTTTTATTTGATTCGGTGAAAAGCCGTGGCGTTTTGTCACGGCCTTTCCTCCGGGGAAAAACTCTTTTAGAATGCAAACTTGCCATGATCTTTTCAATTCCAGGACTGGGAAGTTACTGGACTGTGCCTTAATTTGGATGCGATGTGCCACTTGCAGCTTCGGCTTGACGGATTCTCTAAAGCTGCTGCTGACAGACTACGTCGGATGCCGGGGATCTCTCTCTTCTCTTTCTCATTCCCCTATTTAAAATTTAAAACTAAACTTTCAACTTCTTCCCTCGATTCTATGTTTATGCTTTTAACAGGCTTAAAAGGAGCACCCGATGCGCAATGTTTCTTCTTATTTTATTTTGTTTTTTTTTTAACTTTTCTTTCGTTTCATTCCAAACTGGAATAATTATAAAACTTTTTGAAGGGATTGTTATTTCAGATGTGGCTTTTTTTATTTATTTATTTCTTTAGCTACCGCGAATCAACACCAGGATAATACTTTCATGGAATTGGAAAGAAATATTGAAGCGCATATAATTATAACAAAATAAAAAAAATAGTTTTTATAATTTTGTTGTTTATTTTTTTACAGACTAAAGATGATGAAACGGCTTTGCATAGTGCTGCTCAATATGGGCATACTCGTGTGGTTGCCTTATTACTCGAATATGGATGTGATCCAGGGATTAGAAATAGTCGTGGAGAAAATGCGTTAGATTTGGCTGCTCAATATGGAAGGTAAGACTTTAATTTTATTAAAATAAAAATAAATCTGAAGCTTTTATTGTAAATTGTTGTCCCCTTCTTAAAAAAATGTACATAAAGTGAAAGTATTTAAATTACCCTCCCATTACAAATAATTCTAATTACAAATGAAATAAAAAAAAAATTGAAGGGGTTGGTTTCTTTGATCATTCCATTGGGATTCCCCGTACGTCCTTCAATGATAATTTATCTGTTCATTTAGATTAGACACTGTTGAGTTGCTCGTACGGATGCATCCAATTTTAATACACCAGATGCAGAGGGTGATACCAGGGACCGTTTTTCCACACACACCCTTACATCTAGCAAGTCGGAATGGGCACAAGTAAGTATATAATTAATTTTAGAGGTAAATATGCATTTTTTCATCCCCATTAATGCGTATTAAGCTGATAATCGTTAATTAATTATATGGCAGTTATGGATAACGCCCTTTCAGTTATCTGTTATGCTCGGTGAATTATCGAGTAGGTTCGCACCACAGCGTTAATACTGATGCAACTAGAGGGTTTCCATGCAACAGATTGTTTATTACATACGCACCTATGCACACGTTAAAGCGCGGCAATGCCAATTATCCAGCAGGATGCGCGTGTTACTCCTGTTACCTCTGCTTTTATTTATTAGAGCGTGTAATGTCCCATTGTGACCACGGAACATCTATCTTAGGACATCGCGTGCTTTCACTATGCAAATCGCGTAATTTAGGTATAGATGAGCAACGTGGAGCCCCTAATTGCTGAAGGTCTAATATATTGATAGAATACGGTTTAATATGCATTGCAATATGGTGAAGAGGTCACGCGTATAAAGCCTGATTGCGTACATATGCTAAGCCGAGCAAAACATGTATGACACGAATAATTAATGCACAGGTAACTCTTACAGGGCTGTTGTCGAGGTGCTGTTACGCTGCGGGTTGGATGTTAACATACGCACCCCTGCAGGAACTCCGCTCCACGAAGCGGCGCTTTGTGGAAAATTAGAGGTGGTCAGGACTTTACTTGAACACGGTGCCGATCTTCATATAAGGGATGCTCACAATTATACCGTCAAAGATTTGTTAAGTCAGTTTCCAGCACAGGCGACACAGGAAATAATGGCGCTTTTAAAAAGTTTGTTGCAGGATTGTGTTTAGCTTCCAGGGTTAATTTAATTTATTTTATCAGGACATAAGAAAATTAGGGCTAGCCATTTTAATGATAGCGATGGGGAGAGTTTCAGTCAGCCTTTTCCTACAATGCCGAATGTCGATTCGGATTTGGGAAGTCCTTATGAAAATGTCAGGCCATGTTCGAGGGGGAGGTCGATGACGACGGATCCATCACCAGGTTCTTCACCGCATAGATGGGATTTTCACAGACAAGCCAGATCTGTCGATGGGGTTGAGGATAGGCGGATATCTGGAACTTCAGCCACTTCCATGTAAGCATAAACTATTTTAAAAAACAAAATGCTTGACATAGTTCGAGTCTTAAGAAATAAAATATTATTTCTCTTCTATCTCTCTCTCTCTCTCCAAGAAACTATTCCATATAAATGTTTTGCTTTTTGAGACTCTGCGGAAATTTATTTAATTATGTGCATCTTGTTCAAATTTGGGAATAAAGGCGTATAAATGTAGGCTATGCAGAATGAAGTTCGCTACAACTCACTTCACATTCAATTTAAAAAAATTTCATTTAAATCTTTAAAAGTTTATTTAACTACATTTATACGTTTTTATATCTTGAGATATTAGAAAGCTTATAACTGTTAAATAATTCTTTGGAATTTCTACTAAACTATTTTTTTTTCTTCTAAAAGTGCAAGTGGTAGGATTTTTAAAATTAACAATTTTATGGGCATTAGGGAAGCATAATCTAGTGAATAGATGCTACATGTATGTAACTTGCTAAAAATCAAAATTAACATTAAAAAACGCTTTTGGCATTATTTTTTGTGTGCAAAATTTCTTCAAATTATTTTAAAAATTGTTTATCGCATTCCGATTATAACGAGCATGAACATAACTTTTTCCGTCAAGAATATTTTATTTTAGTTTTAAATTCTTAATACGGATAAAAATCTGTAATAGCAATTATAAAATTTTCTTGCTCGTTATATAAAATTTGTAATGTTTTGTTCTGTCCTGTGTAAAAAAAAAATGTAAATATAACACAAACCTTCAATTATGTATACTAAACAAATATAGTTGGTACATTATGTTGGCTTGTGCATGGCTATGTGGAAACCGCATGTTTTAGGCTACTTCAGTTTTTGTACAGAAGCTTACCACCGAAACGCCGCACAAGGAAATCTATCAAGGTCCGCTCTATGCATGAATTAGCTTCATCAGTTGGGGATAGCATCACATTTTCATTTAGCGAGCAGCTTGAATTAGAGAGAAAACGTAGAATCTCTTCAGTCTCCGCCTACAAGGCAAAAATTAATTGTTCCAGGGAATCAGATAACAGCCTTTATCAGATACATTGCGCCCCGAAACAATTCATGGATTCTAGTGTGAATTCCGATGATATTTTCATGTACAATAATCGGGATGTTGATAGAATCAGTTTGTCTTCCACGGCATCTAGTACGGGGTATCCAAGACGACCTGATAGTGGATGTGCTCCTATATATATGCCTATGAAAGGAGGCGGTCATAGTCCCGGATCAAATAATAAAGTTTCTGTAAGTATTTTTCTTTCTTTAAATTCCCATTTAACTTTATTTATTTTTTTATTTATTTAATAGCCTACTCCACCTAAGAAACCACCCAGAAGAAATCTTTCAGTTTCTCCAACACACCTCCAAACCATGTCGACATCTGCAGAAAATTACAGCAACAACGCGTATGAATTCCTATTTCTTACTCACACAGGCACCCGAAGTCAAAATAATTTAAGTGATATCGAACAAGAAACCCGTCGGGAACGTTTAACCCACGGCCGTAGCGTAGATCAATACGTCGAAATGAATTCCGTATTTAGTATAAACCTTGATGAAGAGGACGAAAAACTTCCCGCCAAAGAACTCCACAGGGGTAAAAGCGAAGATTTGGATACAAGACGTACAAAACAAGAACCTGTTGCAATCACCTCCGTTTATGAAAATATGATTATCAAACAACAAAATCCCAGAAGGAAATTAAGAAGAAATCCAGATTTTGATCGTGGTAATGATGTTTATGAAGATTACGAACTTCCAAGGATGATAGATGAAGTGAAAACTAGTTCCTCAGCACCTGAAACCACTTTTGTTTCCAGTGCTTACATTATGATAAGGGATGATTATAGTGATGAAATGTGCAAAAATAGAACTGTGAGGAAAGTGATGAATACACCACTAAGTCCCACACATTACAATCAACCTCCTACTCCGGATCATCCACCTCCATCCGCCTTACAAGCAGAAAACTTCATTCATGATAGAATACGACCACTGAGTCAGGTAAGCCAATAAATCAAGAGGATTCTAATGTACTTATAGAGTATTCAATTTAAAGTATTATTTTGTGCATTTAGCGCTATTTCTTTCTGCATTTATTTACCAATTTCTTCCCTCCTTTATATTATTATTTTTTTTTTGTTTTTAAATATTTTATGATTCTGTTAACAGCATTTTTATAGAAAATTTAAATAAATGTTTATTGTTTTATTATTTCTTTTCATTTTGCTTTTATTTCACCTTTCCATTTTTTTCAGAAAAGCTTTCTGCACCAATTAGCATGAAGAAATTAGCACATATTATTCTATTTCGCATGATTAAAATATTTTACACACACAATTTCAATATATGTATATAAATTTTTCTTATTAAAACAAAAAGGGATTAAGCAAAAAAAAATTTACGACCCTTAACGTTTTACGTATCTATATATGCCCTTCTGTTTCTTTGCACATTTTTCTTATTTTATTCATCATAAACTGGAGCAGTCGAATCCTATTATGGGACATCTGATCATTTGGAGTGGAATTCCTCCAAATTCATATAAATTCTATTGGATAGAATCATACTAGTTGTGTGACATGAGGTAGTAGGGAAATTCCACCATTCCAATTTCTTACCGGAAATAAATAATAAGTTCCCGGCGCTTTCACCAGAAACATGCAGTAAACATTTTATTGTAAAATAATACCATTTTTCCACCTTGAAGCATTTTAGCACGACCACGGCATGAATTCCACAAAGAACTTACATTTTCATAGAAACTAGATTTTTTTTTAATTTTAAACTCTAAGAATTTTCCTTTTCTAGCACAAAATTAAGATTGAATTTGAAAAGAAGAGGACTGATAAATATTCAGATACATTATAAATAATACATATATTGTAACATATCTTGTGTTGTGATTAAATTTGCATGTAGCTTCTGCGATAAATTATAATTAATTCAAATATTACCAAAATTTTCATATCCCTTTGTGTAATATCGCATAATATAATATATTCAGGAATATAAAAGGAGATCAAAGGATATGGAAACGGAAACCGAAGACGAATATTTACTAATATGCGATGAATCCAGTGGAAGTTTCTCATCTAGCATCTCCCTATCGGACAAAAGTGTGGATAATGTAGTTGAAGAATATCACGCTGAAGCACCATTCGCAGGTAAGTAAAACACCCACACATACAAACAAAAAAAATTTAAGAAGAAGAAGCGTGTAACTACCTCATATTCTCCCCATCCCCCTTATATTTCCTGAAGTAAAATTAATCTCTGGCCTGGAGTTTGTTTTGCATGTTATTACGTCCCCAGTTATACAATTCTTTGTTTACTTTTTGTGTTGATTTTATTCGCTCCGAAGGATTCCCTTGATTAAAATTAGAAGCCGACAGATTTTTTTTTGTATATATAACCCCCTCCCACTTTCTTACGGATACTTATTTTAAGTATCCGTGAGATAACAACGTTTCAATTTTTATCAATAAAACTCATCATCAGGATTTTATATTAAATTAAATTGATTTTTTTTTTAAATTTTAATTTTATAAATTAAATGAAAATGTTTTTGAATTCCCCTAGTAATGTACGCACTATATTTATGTATAATAAATTCGTCGAGTTAATTAATTTGAAATTTAATTAAAATTCACGCTTAGTTACATAACACCAAACAAACAAAAATTTTTTTTTGTTGATTCTTAAAACATTCCGTGATTTTAATTAAATTTTATATAATTTATTCAAGGACTAATTAAAGGGTCGACGAAAGTATTAGGGAATATAAGTTCGAATAAACAAGTCGCTGAACGACCGAAAACATTAAAGAAACTAAAACGGGTTTACGACAATTCGAATGGGGACGGAAAGGATCATCAGAAATCTTCAAGCAATTCATCCGGATCGGATAAAGAATCTGAAAACAAAGAGAACAGGGAGAAAACGAGCGAATGTAAGGAGAGGGTGTCCACCCTTAGTCCTTTCGATGAACAGGAGGAATGGGCTAAAATACAGGAAATTATGGCTTCTTTCGGGACTGGAATAGTAAGGGAATCCGTTTTTGTATCGGAATTAGAAAAAGAATTTCAGAATAGGCTCATGAGTATCAGTAACTCACAAAATAGTTTAGCATCAACTGATGGACCTAATACTTTAGAAAAATGGTTGAACATTCTTGAAATGGGTGAATACATCGGGTTGTTTAATTCGAACGGTTTTGATGATTTAGATTTTCTGGTGAGAATTTAAATTTTTTTTATTTTGTTTCTTTCATTTTTTTTATAATTAAATAAATTTTAGAATGGTGTGTTGGAAGATTGTGATCTTAAAGAAATGGGGATTTCAAGTGAAATGGAGCGGCAGATCATTTTGGATGCATCCAAACGTTTACCGTTAAAAATCAACGAACAAACGCAGTGTAATAATAATAATTTGAATGAAGGGAAGGAGAGCGTGGATAAATGGTTAAGAAGAATACATTTAGAACAATATTCTGAAACATTCACTAAACATTTATACCTGGATATGGAAAGGATTAAACGGATATGGGATGTTGAATTATCTGCTGTATTAGATATTGAAAAAATTGGGCATAGAAAAAGAATTTTATTAAGTGTTAGTAGTGGGGAACATATTGCACCTGGACCAAAATTAGAAGAAATTAATGCAGATATAAACGTCCTGGTAAGTAATTTAAAAAAAATATAAAAAGCAACAAGTAGTTTTAAATTTTTTTTGTACACAAAAGCAAGTGTTAGATATTTTATGAAAAGTGCGGTATAAATGATAGCATTCTGGGAATGACGTGCGGTGAAATACATGCAAATTACTCCACAGTTTACGCTGGAATTGACATCCCAATCGCACCATGGCGCCTGTTCACAGCAGCGTGTTATGCACATAACTCTCGCATCGCTAAATCTCTAGGTTACATATCTGGTCATAGCTATTTCCATTCCTGTACTCCACCTTTCACAATAAATCATACGCTTTACAAAACTTTTAATTACAATCCTTTTCCTAGAAAAACAACATACAACAATTAAAATCCGAAATGCGTTCACCATCAACGGGAAATGGTGGAAATACTGGAACAATAAGGCATAGACATAAAAAATCAAGACCTGCACCTCCACCTCCTGTTAACGCTACAAGTATTCAAAAGAATGAGGAGGATATTAAAAAAACGCAATCGGAGATGTCGGTTGGAGGGAGCAATTCCATAAAAGCACAATGGAGGCATCAACCCATCTTATTAATCACCGGTGTTGTTAAATATACGGTGAATGTATGTTTCTCTTTCTATTATTTATTTTTTAATCCATAATATTTAAATTCATTTCAGTATCTTGGATCTACATTAGTTAAGGAGTTCAAAGGAACTGAATCTACAAAGAAATCCATTTCGAAAATTAGAAAATCACCAGAAAAAAATCCCCAGGATATTGTACTTACAATATCTTACAGAGGGCTCAAATATATTAATGTGGATACCCAGGTTGGTCTTTTCTTATTTTTTAATCGTTTTCCTTTTTTTGCAAAATTAAAAAAAAAATTCATGAAAGAAAATTAAGAAATTTCTGTTTTTTCATCGGTCAGTCTCTTTCTAACACATTCAATTCACCATCAAGCCATCTTCCTTCCACTCGTTATAAATAAAAATTAAAGAAAAATTTAGAGATTTTAAAAATAAAATTAAACTTTTTGAAAATTATGTTTTTTAATTCAAAAATAGGCGTATCGATTTCAACGAAACTTCAGGAATTTTAAGTACATATCTTCCTCTTTCTATTCCCAAAATGCCAAA
>JAODAH020023681.1:0-12988 GCA_027574865.2 Coproporus ventriculus
GTGTTCCTACTTGTTGGGTAAAGACCATTAATTGTTTGCGGAATTGAGAATTGTTTAAAAAATCAATTAAAAGTTTGTAAGAAACATCGATTGTATCTTGGGCTGCCCTTCCAATTTGCTCACATCTGTAAGCAATGAGGACTCCAGAATACTGAAAATAAAATAGCAAAATTAAAATTTTCGAAAATCTATAAATTTTATAGAAACAATAAGAAATTTCAAAATATCCCTTTCATATTTTTTCAATTGTTTTCTTCTTAGTTTCAAAAATACTTGATATCAAATCAAAAAATAACTGAGGCAAACCTGCCATTGTGGATTAGCAAGTTACCATTTATGAGCTAGGCAACCAAACTAACAACTGCGATGACAACTTTTTCAATTTTATACTCTGACTTCTTAAAATGTTTTGGATTTTCATGAAATTTCATCTTGAATCTTCTAAATGTTCCGTAAATGAATTGTGGAAATTCCATCAGAATTGATACGCCCATTTTTGAGACTAGATTTTTTTCTATTTTTATAACTGCACTTCTCCAAATGCTCTTGTAAGCCTTTTTCATGGCCAGAGTTGGTACTATTCTTTATCTTCTCGTATCTCATTTAGTTTTTTATTTTGATTGATAAATTGCGCTGGGGTCGGAAGTTTTGGGTCTAGATCCAAAGTCCTTTGCATGTTATTTTCAAGATTTTTTTGTATAGGAACTTGTAGATTTTTCTTGATTGGGCGTTCGTTTCAACAAAAATACGGTGCTGCTGCTTAATTTATGAAATATGTTTCCGTTTAATTGCGCTTGCACTAAGCTACATTAAAAGAAAGAATTCGAAATAGTCACGATAGCCGTGTTAGAACTGTAGTCTTATGGCTTTGTGGTATCCATTTACGTATATGTGATCTAAGATCCTTTTTCGGGACGATAGGCAACCAGTTAAGCACTTACCTACAATTGAGGCTGTCAAAGCCAAAAAGGACTATACAGCTCTTTTCTAATTTCAATGAATTTGTATAAAGAAATGATGTGTCAAGCCTTATTTCGGAAATTCAAGCTGGTTTAAATATATTCTGGTACTGCAAGTTCATTTGGATCAGTCTGGTTTTCGAAAGGAAGGCCTGAACTGACATAATCTTTTATCATACAAATTGATTCCAATGGGAAAAGAGGGATGGTCCACATACAGGGAAATTTTAATTTTTGCCATTGGTAAAAATGGAATCGGATTTTACGTGTTTTAAATTCTTATTTAGAATCTCAAAAGTCATTACAACCAAGTGCAGATTCAACATGTTAAATAAAATTAAATGATTGCAAAATATTAGTATTATATTACTCACCAACAGCCAAAGTGTAATAATACCAGCTTTAACAATATCCAAAAAATTATCTTCTGTACCCGCCAAAATTCTATAAATAAAGTACAATCCATTCAAAAAGAAATTAACCATATTCAATAATAAATGAGGTCCATAAAACTCATTAAAATAATCTACAGAATCGCAAATTTTATCATGTAATTCACCTAATAAATCAACTTTCTGGGAAATTATCCTTTCATTCAAATAATTCCCTTCAAAACTATTAATAATTTCATTTAACGTTTTATATCTCTTTCCAATCATATTCAGCAAAAATGACTGTAATTGCACCACGAGGAAAAGAATATACATTTGAACAATTTCAAAAGTTTTTGTCAAGATGGTTGTTTTTCTAAAGGAAATCCATACATCAGCTCCATATAAAACTACACACCAAATAATCAATAATCCTGTATGTACATAAGCATATTTAATAACAGGTTTCTTAGCATGGAAAGTATTAGCCACGACATAATCAATTTTATTAAAATTGCTTACCATCAAATGAAAAGTATCAGTTTTTAATGCACAACATTTCCACATCATTCCAATATTTATAATTGTAAGAAAAATTAATAAAACTCCTTTAATCAAATAAACCGAATCTATAAAGATTAATTCGTTTGATACAAAACCACAAGATATTATTAAAATAAGTGCCCGGAATAATGAAATTAATTTAATAAAAATATTCTTTCTGTAATGTAAATTTGGTACTAAACCTAAAAATTTGCATTGTTTTAAAATATATTTTAATTCTGTATCGACAGACATCTTGCTCAAAAAAACGCATCTATATGAACAAATGTTGTTTGTAACTTTATTATAATTAACTAAATTGGATTCAATAATGAAAATGTGAGTTAATAAATTAAGTTAATGAAAATATAACAAACAAATAACATATTGAAAGTATAATCAATGGATTAAAATGATAAAAATAAGCAAATAAGTTTTTTTTTGAGTTTGTTTTCTTTTTGAATTTATGAATGTGCACCAACTTTTGAATATATATTATTAAGGTTTACATAACAATACCAGTAGAAACATGTTAATAATTATAAATGATATTTATATTTGTTTTTACTTTGTTTATTAAATATGCATTACGTTTAAATAAACTAATTTTTTAAGTAAAACATTTTATTTGATTGGATAAAAATTATTATCGATCGAAAAGTCTTTACCTAATTTTCGTTTTCGTTTATCCTTTATTACTCTAATTAACAATTTTATCAAACTATTCATTTGAACAGATAATTCTCTTAGCCCTAAATTTTTTTTTCTATTTCTGATATATCTCTTGCAATGATAGGAATTTTAAATATATTTTTATAAATATTTTTATTAAAATTATTTTGATACAAATTGTATTACAACTATTAAATATGTTGCTAATAAATTAAACATTGTAAAAAGAAAAGCAAAATTCATTTCAAAGAAACCAGATGCTGTGATGACTGGAGCTTGTACATGCACAAGATTAGCAAAAGTATGCAAAATAGGTCTCACTTTTTCATCCACTATATAATAATTCAACATTTTATATGAATTATATTTAATACTTTTCAAAATATTTCCCATTCTTTCAGCCATTATTATAATATATACAGTTTCAATCTAAAATATATTAACTTAATACTTTTAATAATGATAAAATAGGATAAATAGAAAGAAGAATCCAATATACAAAAAAAAATTATTTTGGGCAAAATATTTTAACAGAATATGTAATTTAAAATGAAAACTCCAAGATCATCTTTTAAATTCAACTTACCACTAATAATAATGAAGTTGTAGTAGCATATGCTAATAATTGCAAATTCTGTGTAACTATTTGCGCTGCAATCAACCACAAGATATTAAAAATGACATTTAAAAAATGTAAAAAAATATGCAATCCAAAAATATCATTAAAGTACTTAACAATTTCGCACAATTTCATATATAAAGTAGATAACAAATAAATTTTCTGCTGAATTAACTTGTAATCTAAATTCTTCCCCAGAATATTTTTTATCACATCATTTATTGCACAAAACCTTAAGCAAATCAATTTCAAAATAATAATTTTAATAAATATAACAAGGGAAATCAAACAAAGATGAATCCTCTCGTATATTTTGTATTTTAACCATTCCGACATCTCAGCAAAATAAATTGTAAAAACATCTATGAGGAAAGGTGGGACTGTTAAAAATAAAAAAATTATTGAAATTTGCCGAAAATTTTTGATTTTAAGATTTTTTATATGAAAAGCTTCTATTATAATTTTATCAAAACTTTTTAAAATCTTAAAAATCCTAATAAGTTTGTTGGGGTTTATATTTGTACAATTCCAAATCATACAACAATTTATAAAAATTGCAAAACCGGCTGAAATATGCTTCATTAAAGCATAAATCTCATAATTATCACTTTCTATCATCACATACAAAAATAAAAGTATTGATATTGATATATTTATTAAACCATTTATTTTTATAAATTTTGATTTTGGTTGTTGTGGGGGGATTAATCCTATACAAGTCAAAGGTTTTGTAATTATTTCTATTTTCTTTAGGAACATTATTAAAGTATTTCAAATGAAAAAGGAGAACACAAGTTGTTCCAATTATTTTATTTGTTTATTTCAATGGCTAACCCATTATCTAATTTTTATTATGATATTATCAATATTTATAAAATGATCGTTTTACTTAGTGTTTACTTTTAATAATGCTATCTATAAATATACAAGTAATTATTCAATTTAATTGATGATATATATGTACTCATTCAGAAGGAATTAAAAGGCTACAGAAAACAAGTATTTTAATATCAATGATCAT
This sequence comes from Coproporus ventriculus, assembly GCA_027574865.2. Taxonomy (NCBI): domain Eukaryota; kingdom Metazoa; phylum Arthropoda; class Insecta; order Coleoptera; family Staphylinidae; genus Coproporus; species Coproporus ventriculus. The sequence goes on from JAODAH020023681.1 coordinate 4,186, forward strand.
GTAGAACAGATCACTTTCGAACACTGAATATATTTAAGAATGAAACACTAATTACTGAAATACAAATAAAATTTTTGTTAAGTCACCATCAATTCTCATCTATTAAAAATTGTTTACATACTCCATCCACATTGGGATTCCCCTAATTCCATTTAATTCTCCGTTGGCAATTTCAGCCTTTGAAAAATATTTCACATAAAAGCAATTAACTTTTAATTCGTTTTAGTCTAATAAATTTATTAAGAAGATTTGTGAAAGAAAATGTTATAAAATTTAAAAATAATCTTTAAGATGCAATTAAAGTTGCCTATCTGTTACACATGCTCTATAAATTTGTATCATGATATTAGTACTTTTTCAAATAATTATTTCTTGCAAATTCGGTAAAATTGATATGCAGGAAAACCCAAAAATACAATGCTTGTTTTCAGAAGAGCTAACAATTCATCTTTACATTAAAAATGATAAATTAATATTTTTGAGGTTACATTCCATAATAAATTTAAAAAAAGTTAAAGATAAATACACAATAAGCGTGATCAAGGTAAAAAAAATATTTGGAATGTTCAAAAGCCAATAAAACTCAATTCTTTCCTTCTTGATAACAATAATTTCTTATTCATAAATCAACAAAAAATTAGTCAAAGAGCAAATTATTTAAATAAATTTATCATTTGTAGTTTTATAAAAACAAGATAATATCATATCATATCATTTTTGTAATATTTATGAACTGATATTTTCCAGTAAACTTAATTAGTTTCTCAGTAAAACATGTATTCCTTAAGTAACGTCAATTTAACTGAATTTGAATGTCCAGTGTGTACCCAATATTTTTCCGGATATATTTTTCAATGTCTTTTAGGACATAGTTTATGTGAAATGTGCAGAAAAAAGATTGAAAATTGTCCGATATGTAAAGAAGATTTAAAAAATGGACGCAATTATATACTTGAAAGATTGGTCACTCAAGTGAAGGTAAAGTGTCAGAATGAATTATGCAGAGAAGAACTTAATTTAGGAATGTATAAGAAACATGAATTCCAGTGTATGTTTAGTGAAATGAAATGCCAAGTTCCACATTGTGATACTTCTGTTTTAAGAATAAATTTAAAGAAACATGTTTATCAAAAGCATCAGAATAAAATAGTTAAAAGTGGAGGATCAATGGAACTTAATAATTTAGGTTTCGCAATTATTGATTTTAATGAACATTTATTTTGGATGAGATTTTTAAACGGAAAAAAATTATTTTCTTGGTCGGTTCAACATGTATACGAAAGTAAATCTAAAATTTACTCTTATGAAATTCTAATCGATGATAATAACGGTCATAATTTTAGTTTAAAACAAAATTGTCAAACCTGTTTGATGGCAGTCGAAGAAGTTAAGGATTTAAGTAATTATTTATGTTTATTTAAAGATCCCTACGCAAAATCGAATATATCAGTTATTTTAAAAATGTATGAAGAGGAATTATAATAAAAATTTAAAATTGTATTTTTTATTTTGTGAAGTATACAATGGAGATAGAGAAATAAATTTATTAAGTGATAATTTATTTATCAAGTAGATATTATGGAATTTATAAGTATTTTGTAAATTATGATAAATTAAATTTTTAATTGTATTAATATGTTTTTAATTAAGTGCTTGAATCACAATCTTTAATTATTTTTTTATATGTTAAAATAAATATTTTATTGATATTGATAATGATACCATAAAACTGTACCAAATGATGTTCACACATGCTAAACATTTATATATCTTTAACTACTACATCGTGATCTTCATCAAATATTGCATCGTTTAACATCTCTAAAATAAAAATCAAATTAATGGATTGTTCATTCATGCAAAGTGTGTAGAAAGTCTAAAATTTTTAGATTTGGCATACATGGTTATTTTCAGTTCTCTTTAATTTTTTTTTAAATTGATTCTTTTTTTTTTAATAGGATGAAACGGAGGAGGATGATTTTGATAAACTTGTTGCCACTACATCTAAATCAAAAGAGATGCCTAGAAGGCTACTGATGCGGTAGAAATTCAAATTAATTAGTAATTTTGTCAACGTTGACTACAGGCAACCCGACATACACATATGTATATTCAGTTGCCTAATTCCAGCCAATAGTTCGGTTTCCTTTCATAAAATATACAGCGGCAAAAACAATGTAAAGAGTGTTTGCTGGTTCATGAAAAATTACTGGTTTTACATTGCGCTTGCAGCTTTACAAATTATTTAATTTTGTCATGTAATAACTTCATTTGCCGCTCTATAGTTTGAACAAAAGTGAACCGAATTATTCAATTAAAAATCAATTTTCTTGATAAATTGAGGAATTTAAAACCAAAGAATGACTGAAATAGATTTCATAACACATCAGCTACACATTTCTGCCCTTAAAATAATATTTAATTTCATGGAAAAATTTTATGTGCCGCTCTATATTTGCATAAAAGTGAACCAAACTGTAAAATTGAATATTTCCATATCTTTTTCGTTCCAGTTCTCACTCAAATTACAGAAAAAAATCATGGAGCAATGAGTAATCGAAATAGATTCCTTGGGGTGCTAGCTTCACATTTCTATCATTAAAATCGAATTTAAAATTTTGAGACTTCGAAAAATTTCATGGACTAAAACCTTTGAACTTTTTTCGACCAAGAATTAAAAATTAGTGCTTCATTGCGTTACTGCTTCTATTAGTTACTGTGGAACCAAACCGCTCCGCAAATGAACTCTGTTTTCATTCAAAAATTCTTCTTGGGAATTTTCTAAAAGAAGAAAAAAACAAAAAGACAATTCATGTTAAGAATTGCATAGAACATTTTGGAGGAATGTTCTTTATTTCACTTCTTATTCCTAAGAAAAGAATAATAATAGATAAAATTGGAGGACCAAATGGGCCACTATTAAGTAACTGGAGGAAGAAGTAAATATGATTTATTTTATATTGCCTCCCAAAAGAATTGACTTATTCGTCACAATCTATCGTTGTGGGAAGGAATTAGCAGAGGATACTGTCAGGTTTTTATAATCAAAATGTTCATTATTCATCTCTGGTTCAGAAAAATAAAAAATGTTTGAATAACATTTTTTATAGACTTTATTTTACTAAAATATAAATGTATATATAACCAAAAATGATAAATATGTAAGTGTATATGACTTTGCTTTCAAAAATAGAAAATATCACATTTAAGATATATGTCATACAATCAAAACAAATACTTATATGTATGAATTATAGATTATAAATTCTTTAAAGAATACAAATGAGTTATGCTCTTTTAGAGGCAGAAGTAAAAACAGTTCAATATAAATTTGTAATTACAGAATGAATTATTGACAATACTATTTTGTATAAACTTACTTATAATATAAGAGCTAAATGGATGAACATGTTACTGTATATGAAAAAAAATTGATTTGCTTTAAACATGGAACTTAATTTGATTCTGCTTCTTCTAACAAGACTGTTCCGATAGCTTTCATTGGAGAAAGAAAATTGTTACTTAACATATTCATCCAATAACGGCTTGATTTAATTGAAAACAGATACACTCCATCATGTCTTCGTTAAATATTTAATTAATAATTAGGATTCTCGCAATATAAAAATTAATCTAATTATAGCCAAGAGCCTTTTACATAAATCATGACAAAAAGTAAATAAACATAAAAGGTTTAATATAATTTCAGTGGCATCTAAATAATAATCAGATTCATAAAAATAAAATCAAAAGAAAATATTTCAGTTTTTTTTATAAAATAAATTGCAAATTAAACCCAGTCTCTTTGTAAATGTTTAAACATATCACAAAATCATTCTATATCACTTTCAGCTTTAAATCTAGATACAACCAAATCATTAATCTTTTCCCTAAGTTCAGAATTGATTTTAATAATCTCATTAATGGCTTCTTTTTCATTTTCAACTTCCTTAAAAATATTTCGTAATTTATTGCTGGTTTTCTTATTTGACCCTTTAGGTTCCTTTCCGTTTTTGGCATGCTCTAACACTGCTTGAATTTCATCTATGTATTGTATGCTAAAAATAGATAAATTTTGTGAGAAAGCTTCTAATTTACCTTCATATGTAAGTACGTCTTTATTTAAAATCATTGCTTGTAAGTAAATCGTTTGAGCAATTTTGTACCAATCACCTAACGTTTCAGCTAATTGGTTATAAGCAGGGATACATTCAGCTTCCAATAATTGTTTAATTCGCCGATTCGTTTCTGTAATCTTAATCCGTTCTAAAACATGAAATTGTTCATCATTGTAACTTAAAGTACGTGTTGCACGATCGCGAACTAAATGTTGCCAAGAATCACGTTGTCGTTCTACTAAAGTTTTGGCACGGGCTGCAGCTTTAGTATCAGCTGGGCACTGAATCACTTTACTCGAAGAATCCCATTCTAGTTGTAACGTATTTTCAATGAAATTTTTTTGATAAAGCTGGGAAACTTTCACGCAAGTTTCATTAAGGAAATCTTCACTTAATCTTTTAATTTCATCTGGAAAATCTGTAATTTTGAGAGTATTTTCTTTGTTTGTAAGGGAGTTGATTGTATTTTGGGAGATATAGAAGGTTTGAGCTGTTAGTTTATGGTTCCCTGTGATTGTTTTGAGATGAGAACATTTCGTTTCCAAAGATTTTAATTCGTTTTTAATATATGCAGTGAAGTGGTTAACGGAATATTTTATTAATGTAGTGGCACGAGTTGTTGTTTCAATGCGCCGTTTACAAATATGCCCGATGCTACAAGCAGTTTTAGCTTGTGCTGCATCATTTTCTACTGATACAAGATTTGCAAATTCCGGGAATCTTGGAATATCCAAAAAGGGAATAATAGTCACATTATTATTTTCTTTACTGAATAAAATTAGTGGTTCATCTTCGACAGTAACTGGATATCCTCCTGCTAACGTTTCTTCTCCAATCACATCCCCAAATAAATTTTCTTTATATAATAAAATTTGATTTTCATTTGCAATTTCGGTTTGCTCCGTTATATAATTCTGGAGTTGTTCATATTTTTCATCTGGGTGAATGTAGACTTTTATACTACAAGCTCGATTAATATGAAAGATAACGATCCTTTTTCGGGATAAAATATTTGTGACTTGATTAAAAAATTTCTCGAAACTCCATATACGTTTCTGATCGGCCTCTAATAATCCCGCTAGCAAAGGGGTTACAATTTTCTTCAAACCTGCACTTAATTGACAGTTCATTGGTAATTCTCTGCTCCAATCAATTGGCCCCTTTTCTTCCGATTGAATACCAGAAATCACCCCACTTTCTTTCTTTGTTGTAATTAAAAACATGGTTTCCTTATTTCTTCGTCCTCCATAAGGACGAAAAGGTAAATTACCTGTCGCTACATGATATAAAGTTACTCCAATTGACCATAAATCAACCGTAGCTCCAAAAGTTTTTCCTGGTGGTTTCCTTAAAACAGCTCGTTCATACATATCTGGATGTAAATATTCTTCTGTCCCATAAAGTGAATTAAATTGTTGTCCTTCTTGTAATTCCCTCGCAGCACCAAAATCGGTTAATTTATAAATCGTACTCCCATCATCACAAATAAATTTCATGATATTTCCCGGTTTTAAATCCCGGTGTACTAAATTATTATCACGAAGATGTTTCATTCCAGCCGATAAATGATCTAATACTAATAAAAATTCATTTTCTTCTAATCCATATGTATTTTCTGGATCGTCTAAAATGTTAAATAAACTACCTCCGGTACACAATTCCATAACGATTACTTTCCCTCGACTTTCCTGTTGCTCCTCTTCAATCGATAGTAATTTAACTATATTTTTATGCTTCACCTTCTTTAAAACTTCAAACTCCCTCATTTGAACTTCGTGGGGTCGCATATGGCTAAGTTGATTAAATGTTTTAACGGCAACTGGTTCACCATTAATTTTATTTACACCTTGATACACAGCTCCAGTAGCACCTTTTCCTAAAACACTGGTGGTACACCAGACATGATTTGCAGAGCCTCGAAGGAATGACATGTTGTTGTTATCTATATGTAAATAAAATTTATTACAAAGGAAAATGAGGTTATAACAAAATTTTATAACTTACATTATTATGCAATTGCAAACGTTTAAAATGTTGAAATTTAACTTAAATTACGTTTTAAAATCTTATTTCACTTAAAATAAATAGTTTATTGTAGTTTAAATTATAAATACAATTTTAAGAAAGGGAAACATCAATCAGGGATGACAACATAAGTGAAGGTGAAGTTACGTCAGGTTAAACTTGTAATTGCCACGTTCACCAACATGAAATTTAAATAATGTACAAATTTTAGATTTTGATGAAATCATCCAATACTTTTTAAATTATTAAATATTTTTTATTCATAACTTCATCCATAATGTTGATCTTTTAATTGATTTGCAAAATTTTTTAGAGTAAGTTCCGTATTTTCCAGAGTTTATCTATATGATTATATCCCTCGTACATTTTAAATCAATCTTATTTAAGAATTTTATCTTACAATTAAAAATTTTAGGCTGGCGTGTTCCAAATTGACTTCAAGTAATCTTTAGACTATACTGGGAACCTTGATGCCAGAAAGTCAAATTTTCCTGGGGTCTTATTTTTAAATAGATTTCTTATTTTTATAGCTAAGACAATCTCTAATTAGATATGTTATCGTTTCTTAGATTACAAAGCCTGTATTTTAGCTTACTACTTTAGTTATTTAATTTAAACTCCTCAGATGGTCAATTTAGTATGTGTCTGTATAGTATTCAATATTGCCTTCAGAAGAAAGCAAGGAATTTTTTGAATAAATATTGTCTTCTATTCTTTTTATATGATTCTTCCAGAATCTTCATCTCGTGCCTGCCACGTGTTGCCAATGAAGAGATATGGTTATCCATCCTAGAAAGAAGAAGAAGACATCATAGTTCATAAAACATTTTGCTTATGCAAAAAAATGAAATAAATTTTTATTTGTGCATCTGCGTCTGTTAATTTTATGAACGTCGGCTAAAACCATTTCCTATACAAACATATAAAAGTAAACAAATGTGATGAAAATCCGACCTATGTTAAAATATCTTATTTTTATCAATAAAACATAAATTTTTCAATAAAATATTTAATCGATATAAATACGTTCTTTATAAATATGTTGATTCTTCACAATAATATTTTTTTGCCCCGAAATTCTGCAGCTGGAAAACTGATATTGCGAAAATATACCGCCTCTCTGAGACTTGCGCGTTTCGTTTCCTTCCTTCCTACGGGAGACCTGAGCATTTCGAGCATTAGTTTCCTGCTGCCCTGCCGCGGCTTGCTACTACCGTGTGCGTTCGATATACAAAACAACACGAATATATTTAAGTGCCCGTGAAATTCTCCTATCCCTGGACGCAATTTCGAGCTGCTTTGTCCGGACTTATCTGTAAAAAAAAAGAAAAAATACAAGGGAGGTTAGAGGGTAAGTAATTTTTTTTTATCTGCACATAATATTTATAGATTTATTAAAAATATATTTAAACAGGTGAATATTGATCATCTGGTACATATTATGTGGTTGTATACACAGATTTTAGAAAATATTAAAGGAATATTCCTGCAAAGGGTCATAAATTTATTCAATATAACCCTACTGCAGATGGTCTAATTCATAAAACATGTAAATATATCCATTTCCATTCAGTAAATGGGAATATTCATTAATTAAACATGTTAATTCTTGCCTAAATAAACATATTTTGGTTTTGATACATCCCTTAATGATATTTCAGGAATACCTGAGGGTTTTTTTAAACCAATTTAGAGAACATGGAAAATATACTAATTTTATTTTAGTTATAGTTCATTCATTTACTACAGGAATTAAATTAGTTTTTCAATTTCTTTTTTTTTTGTTAAAAAATTAAATATTTGTTTCGCACCCTATGCCAAAATAACTTAAGTGAACTCTTCTTCGAATTGGAGAAGCAGGGAGTGACTTTAGATTAAACTAAAATCAGCATGCAGAAAGATTTATGAATTAATCTATGTTGATATTACCAGTATTAAGGATATATTTGGAATTTCAAGCGGATTAAAATTTGATATACCAAAATAGGTTGTAGCAAAAACAGATGTTGCATTTGGAGCACTAATTTGCTAGCCTAAACTGCTCTGAAGAAGTAAGAGAATATTCTTGTGTTGAGTAGAATGATATGAATATTGATCTAGACAATGTTGTTGGGATAATTCAAGCCGAAAATCGTAAAAAAACAAACATTCGTAGGATAAAATATTTTGAGTAAGAATGTCGCCAGAAATGTCAAACTTTATTTTGCAAATCTCAGATTATACCTTATAAAAGCAATATTGCTTTCGTCAAAAACCTTAGATCATATATATCTATACAGAACATTACTAAAAAGAAAGGATCCCGCCATGATATTGAATTGCAACATGTTTAACTCCATCTAGCGATAACGAGAGTTACTAATCCAAGGCATTTAACAAATGGCGGCCTTTTTTTGATTTGAAATGCTTCAAAATTTGATTTGGGGGAAAAAATTATTTGTTACATAATATCTATGTCAAAAAATATAATATACGCAACTAATCTTACATTAAGGCAGCGGTTTGAATAAAATTACGCATGAAATTTGAAAATAAAATATACTTATACACCTACCAATTTTTATGAGGATATTTTTGGTTTAATTAATTCAAAATCTGCGTGAAAATCAAACCGTGATCAGTATCCTGAAAAAATCAGGTCAGTAATTGTGTGTGGGCAG
>JAODAH020023740.1:0-26277 GCA_027574865.2 Coproporus ventriculus
GTGGGAACGCGTGGGTGTGTCATTTACTATGCGCCATTTCCTCAGACCTTTCTTATGTCATTCTTCCTCGTTGTCTTTAAACACTCACCTATTTATCAATTATAAAAGTGTTCCTCATGAATGTGTGTAAAAAATTGCAATGAAAATTTTCAAAAAATGGTTTTTCTTAGTTTCTTAGGAAAACGCGCAGTAGGCACGATTAATCCACATATATTTTTCCGTTTGCGCGCTCTAGCGGCGAAACAATACACTCTGGAAAAAAGTCATTACACAAAAAAGTTAAGAAATTTTCAATATTTAATTTTATCTTCTTGTACTTTTTTGCAAAAATACTTATTTTGGCCGGAAAACACGAAAAACGTCAAAAATTAACATATTAAAAAAAAACTGTGTCACCAGCTTCTATATTCTTATTAAACCTCAATTTTTAGAAAAAAGAAGCAATACGAAAATGGCGATAAAAACAAATTTTTAAAGATTATTAATTAAATTTGATTAATATTAATTTTTATAGATATAAAATGTAAATAAGACAGAATGTATTAAAATTAATATTTAAATAAAAATATAAAATATTATACTATTAAAATTGAAATAAAGGTGCCTATTATTTAAGAAAACCCAGTAATCTTCTTTAATAAAGTAACGCATGTTATACGTGTAATATAAAAGATGTGCGCAAAGTGGAAAATTTTGTTTCCGCATATTCGCAATTTGGAATAAGAAACAGGTAGATATGACCCTTATTCAAATGATTTCGTGGACTGTTCGTAATGTGAAACACACCTCTTTTGCTTCGGGTTTTATTAATTGGTATACTTGAAACAGTTCTTCGTAACACTCACATTTTTGAGGTTAGCATCGACAAATCCATTTCTGCGCACACAAAACTAACGAAAAATCAAAGCAACTCACTACACCGTCTATCAGAATAACAATCGTCCCTCTTTTCTCAAGATTGAAGCTGCGATTTCAAAATATCCAGAAATACATCAATTACATTCTTCAATTCTTGGTTAGTTTCTCAATCCGATTAACCGTCTAGGTTGTCCTTAAAAAGCATGTGACAGACAAATGGACGGACATTGAAGTCAAATTGAAGTGAATTCAAAAGGGTTTCGGTTTGGTACGAAACTCTAAAACGGGTTATTCAAAACTTTTTCATAACTTTAGGAAAATCTACTTCATTAATGACGTTTTTTACGTACCTAAATTAAGTTAATTAACACCGATAGAAAAAAATATTAAATAAAAAGTATGAAAAACAAATTATTTAAAGAAGTTCATTTAGAGTTACTCACCGGTAATTTCAAATCTGTCGTTCTTAAAGTGAACACTCCAACAGGATATAATCCGTATCCTTTGTCGTTATTACGAAGGGGCTTTCGTGCAATCAGCGTGTAATTTCCTTCAGCATCCCCATTTTCGTCCATATAAACCATGTACCTATAAAGGAAATAAGATATTTGCGATCATCAATCATAAATCATTACTTGTTAATGTTTGTTTGTTATTTGAAGCTTCTCTTTATACTATTTTATATAATGAAATCAAAACAATAAATCTTTGAATACTAACAAAATAAAACCTACACAATCTTTAAATTCTATTCTTGCTTTAATTTCAGCTGTCGCTTTAGTTACATAAACTTTTAAGTCAACAGTATATTTACGTCATAGTTTCCTATTAAAAGTATTCATGTATTTACTTACCCCATAGCACTTTTGTAATGCGTCCCTTTGATGCAGTCAATAATCGCTGAACCATTTCTAGGATCACCTCCGGAATTGAGTACAGTCAGCAGGGCTTTCGCATAAAGATGAACAGCATCGTACAAATATGCAGCCCCAGCCCTTATCTGGAACATATTCAAAACAGATTATTATGTAAAATTAAATTCTGCTACCAAAAAGTTGATGCAACAGAATTAAATAAATTAAACTGTTTGAGGTTTTATTAAAGCAAAAAATAATGTAAAGAATTTATTAAGAAGAAACTTACGATTTTACCAGCAGTTACGCCAAGATGTATTAATGGATTTGAAAAGTTGAACGGTGGCTTCTCTAAGTAAGTGTTTACCAATATAGTGAAATTTTCGAAACCAACTGGACTTGAAGGGACAACTCCTAAATAATTCCTAAACGCTTTTTCTGCTAATGGATCTGCCTCTTCAGTTAGAAATCCTTGCAAATACATTGCTGGATTTTTGTGGTTGTACTCATCAATATCTACTCCCACAACGAAATATTCGCCTATAATCAAATTAATTATAATTTAGTATATTTTATTTATTTAAAGTTTTATGTTAATACAGGTCATACCAAACAATTTTAATTGCAAGTCATATATGTCCTCACCAAACAAAATCAGGCGAACCTACACAACTGCACTTCCGGTGCAAAATTATAACATTGAAATTGAAATTAAATCTCGCAGGTATTTAAATATTGGCAGCAATGACGAAAAATATGCGTAGTTGTATTAAATTTGACACTTCGAATTGTTTGATGTAAAAATTCTGAAATTATCTGTCAATTGGTAATTATTTAATTGTTTCACGTTTAATGAATAGGGAGAAGTATTACAAACTGGCGACATTGCACGGATGTGATGTCACATAGTAATGATGACGTGCAATTAAAATTGTTTGGTATGGTCTGTAGAACATTTTTTTAATTGTGCGTTTCTGTAAAAAAATTTTATATAATAAACTTGTGTATTTTACAACAAAATCTCCCTTTATAGCCAGGGATATGTAAATTGCGTCAACTCGATGATAAGATATATATTTATGTACAGTCTGTATACCATTGTGGGCATAAAAATCTGGAGTGGGCTCCATAATAAATGAAAATGCCCTGCACTTGACTTTCCATATGTTTTGGGGTTGTAACTGCTTTTTCAGTTGCATATTTTTGCAAAATTTCATTTTTGTGAATATTTGGATTTCAAATGTATACCGGGTGTTCCAAAACTAAGTTTCACTACTGTTGACTCTTTTTTGGAATTGAAGAATGCAACCAAATTTTTAACATATTAATCCAGTCACTGTACAATTTTTGGGGTCAAATTTTTCACACAAGAATTTTATAGTTGATCTTTATGTATTTTGGTATGCTGAAAAGAAATCTGTGGTTAAAAGTTGTCTAAAATTACCGCGTTGCGAGTTATCAACCATTATTATTTAAAAAAGGCAATTTTTACCACTTTTTCAAGTTTTTCTGAAATGAAAAAAAATATGAACTCCAAACAAAAAATATTTCATACAAAAGTTGAAAGAAATTTTCGCGTATAAAAAATAGAAGTTGATTGGTAGCCTGGGGCATTGCGTAGAGCCCATTTGATCGAATTTTTGAAAAAATTAGATTGGCCAATTTCTCATGAATCTTTGTTTGCTCTGTTATGTTATTAATGTTAAAAGATAGTATTTTTGGTCTAGTTTATTTTTATTTTTAATTTTTCTTTGTAACTCAATTTTTCACTCCAAAATCCGTCTTTTTAAATTAATTGTATTTTTGCAATTGTTACGCAAAAAATGGGTCTTTTAACTTCTTACCGAGCTCAAACTAAAGATTTTGACTGTGTCCATTCCAAAATTGAAAGAACAGGCATTTTGGTTCAAAAGGGAAAATTTAGCGTCACTTTGAAAATTTGGGACTTCGGAAAAATTCAAAAATTTTGGGGTCAGAAAATTAAAATTAAAATAAATAAAATTTTTTAAAGAACTATTGTACTTTAAAAAATTTTATTGTAATGAATGATTTGCAATAGTGACAACCTCGGAAACGCCCACAACTTTTGTCAGTTTACCTTACGTAGAAGGCCTTAGCTACCAGTTAGAAAAAATCTTGAAAAGTGATAATATAAAATTTGCCAAACAGAATATACTAACGATTGGAAAATTGTTCAGCAAAATAAAAGACACAACTCCCTTATTAAAACGCTCGGACGTTATCTACAGGATTCCTTGTAGAGAATGTAATCTAACCTACGTGGGGCAAACATCACAATCGCTAAAATCTAGATTAACACAACACAAAAGTGACGCAAGTATAAAAATAGGTGCGTGCCGCCAAAATTTTTCTTCTGAAACAAAATGCTGGTCCTTTATATTTTAAGATGGACACAGTCAAAGTCTTTAGTTTGAGCCCGGTTAGAAGTGAAAATATCCATTTTTCACGTCACATTCGAAAAAATATGATTGTTCCAAAGTGGCGGATTTTGGAGCTATAAGTTGGGTTACAAAGAAAATTTAAAAACCAAAATAAAGTAGACCAAAAACACTATCTGTTAACAACATAACATAACAGAGCAACCAAAGATTCACGAGAAATTGGCTAATCCAGAAATCGACCAAAAAGGCCCTATTTAAGGCCCCAAGCTACCAATGAACTTCTAATTGGCGTCATTTGACGCGGAGTAATTTTTTATATAACTTTTGTATGAAACATTTTTAGATTGGAGTTCATATTTTTTTGTTATTATAAAAAAACTCGAAAAGGGGATAGAAATAGCCATTTTTTCATAAAAATGGCGGATAACTTGAAACACAGTAACGTTAGACAACTTTTCACCACAGATTCGTTTTTAGAATACCAAATTACATAACGATCAACCATAAAATTTCTATGTAAAGAATTTTACCCAAACACATGTAAAAAAATTGCAGAGCGACTGAACTAATATTCGTATTTTGATAACTCAAATTTGATGCAGTAAATCATTTTGACGGCGTTTTGTTACAATATTTTGATATTCATAATCAGATTTTATACTACTTATTTTAATATGTATACATTTACATTTGACTTTTTAATACAATAAAAACAAACATAAATATTGTGAGATGTGCATAATAGTTAATCGTCCGATTTAATGAGGCACCATTTTCTGCTCATATGTCAGGTGGAAATCGGCATTTTCTAATGCAGCGGTTACCAACCTGTGCCCTGCGGAGCCCTTGGGGCTCCGTATGCGCTTCTCTGGGGCTCCGCAACCGTTCTAGGACATAAAAGAAATAAAAACCAGAATCAAAATCAAAATAAGAAAACAGGAAATTTCAATCTGAACTAAAATTTGAAAATTTGAATGATGTCCGAGTGCTTTCTTGAAATCAAACATATATGAGCATTTCTGCTGAAACCAATTGAAATCTGTGAAATGCATGAGTGTTTGAATACTCGCTTCACTTATTATCCGTATTATATGTATAACCTTCTTCTTATATTCGGTTTAATACGATATTTGCTTCATTTTAAAATATCTGTAAATAAGTGTGAGCTGTGAAAGAGAAAAGTAAATTTCTAGAGAATTTCATAATACAAAACGTAAAAGGTATGTATATATTTAAGTATTATTTTTATTAGTATTAAAAATGATTTATTCAGTTGAGAAAGTTTTAACTATTAGCTGCAGTTATTTTCTTTATTTAATGCATGATTTTTTAAAATTTCTGTTAAACTAATTTAATGTATCACTTTTAAATAAAATATGCCGATTAATATGCTATTAGGAAAGAGTTTATTAAAAAACTGAAATTGATTTTTTGATTAAAATGTTCTACCAAGTAATTCAAAATTTCACTTAAATTTATTTTTAAATATTAGCAAAAAATTTAATTTTATTTAAAGAGTTTATTCTCATATTTCTGCATGACTTTCTGTTAGACATGGATCGTTGGCTTCAAACAGGTACTTTGAATGAAAAAAAGTTTGCACATGAAAACGAAGATAAACCAGTAGCTCAATCCATTACTTCGCAAGATAAGCTAATGAGAAAAAAATATGATAACCAAACAATGCACTCCAGCGTTTGTTTGTCAGAAGAATTTTCCGCAAAAGAAACTATGTCTGAATCTGTGTAGCCACTTCAATCAGTGCTTGCAAAACGCGAGAGAAGTAAGGCAGTGAGGGAAAGACCTACCAACAAAAAACGAATATGGGATTCACAGAAAAAAATGATGGTCGGCCTCTCTGTGTGAATTTGTGGAAATGTATTGACCAATAGTTCCATGTTTCCTGCTAAACTGCGGCGTCATTTCGAGGGAAATCATCCCGACCTAAAGGATAAGACGTGTGATTTTTTCAAGAGGAAGTGCAACGAATTTGTGGCTTCTCAGAAAACTATGATAACACATTTTAAAACCAACAATGAAAAAGTAATTGAAGTTTCCTATCTGATAAGTTACCGTGTAGCTCGAGCTGGTAAAGCTCATAGTATTGCAGAAACTCTTATTCAACCTTGTACAATTGATATTGTCCATTGTTTGCTTGATGAAGAAGCTTATAAGTTACTATCAAAAATTCCTTTGTTAAATAATACCAACACAACAGAGCGTGAAATATTTAATATTTTGGATGAATTCTTCTCATCTAATGGAATCCCGTGGGAAAACTGTGCAGATATATGTACTGATGGTGCCAAGGCAATGATGGGTCACAATGCTGGAGCCATTGCAAAATTAAAGAAAAGGCAAAGAATTGTAGTAACAGCCATTGTGTCATTCACAGACAGGCGCTAGCGCCAAGAAAGAAGCCTTCTGATCTTATGATAGTGTTGAATGATGTAATAAAAATAATAAACTATATAAAATCGCGACGTCTTAAAAGTAGGCTCTTCAAACTGATGTGTGAAGATATGGAAAGTAACTATCAGTCACTTCTGTTGCACACTGAAGTAAGATAGCTGTCTCGAGGAAAAGCGTTGGCACGTTTGATAGAACTACGTGCAGAGGTAACAGAATTTCTTATAGATCATAACGCTCCATTGGCCACAGTTTTAAATAATAAAGATTGCGTGTGCAACCTGGCGTATTTGGCTGACATTTTCAGCAAATTGAACGAAATTAATCTATTCTTCCAAAGAAAAGCTACTACAGTTTTTGATGCGAATATCAAAGTGATTGCTTTTAAGAGGAAACTTATGTATTGGCTGAAGTGCATGGAAGAGGAAGATATCGATTGCTTAAATCTTACAAAAAACTTCCTGAATCAAAATAATATCAAGATTCAAGAAAAAATACTAAAGAATATTTGGTTGCATCTCGAAGCTTTAAAAGACTCGTTTGAAAATTATTTTCCGCCTGCTCAAGAGAACGTGCTTGATGACTTTATGTGGATACAGAATGTTTTCAGTGTGAACCAAAGACCACCCAGCTTAAACTCAGCAGAATATGAAATCCTCATAGATTTGACATCTCACAGCGAACTATAAACTTCATTTCAAAACCAAACTCTAACTGATTTTTGGCTGAACCTAAAAGATGAATTCAAAATATTATCTGAGAAAGCAAAATTATTATTACTGCCTTTCTCAACAACATACCTTTGTGAAGCGGGATCCTCCGCCTATACAGCTACTAAAACAAAATATAGAAACTATTTAAATGCAGAACCAGATATTCGGCTGCAATTATCATCAATTGAACCGAATATAAGAAAAATGTGCGAAAAAATACAACTGCAGATGTCGCATTGAATGTTTTAAGATTATTTTATGTTATGTCATTTTATCTACTCCCTTTTCCCGTAACATTAATTTTGAAAACCATTTATTTATAAGACATGAAGTTGGTATAAGGGGCTCTGCCACAGAAATTGATTCTAAAAAGGGCTCCGCAAGTCAAAAAGGTTGGGAACCGCTGTTCTAATGCACGTATATATTTGTCCAATAAATAGTTTGCAAACATTTGTACTTTAACATTATTCAATTGAAATTCGCATAATTCAAACACAACAAAATCACTGACTTCTCAGGTTAAAAAAAAAATAGTCCAAATATGCTTTTACAATTGCATTCGTCAATTTTCAGTTGATTTCACTTTTAGAATTTCGCATTTTTCAATTTTCTTCATATCTGCCGATTATGAATATTACTATTCTTCATAATTTAAAGAAAAAAATAATAATAAAAAAAATATCGGAACAACAGATTGAAAAACTTCTTCAACTTTATAAAATTTTCAACTTTTAATATTAAAACTTTCTATAGCTTTTTAATTAAAAAATCTAAAACACAGCCGAAAAATGTAACTTAGGGAAACTTCAAAAATACAAAATTCAAGATGTTGAAAATTAAGAAAAATGAAAAATTTGAATCTACAACAAATTGGCAGAATAAAAAGAAATTTAAATCGATAGGTTTGAATATGATATTTGCATTTTATATCAAATCTGAAATCTATTCATTACATACATCAAGACTCTCTTTGTAGTACATTTATTTAATCTCCTAATTTCCTGCATATAAAATTTTACCTTTTAAATATGAGTGAAATTTTAAATTACTTGATAGAACATTTTAATCAAAAAGCAAACTAATATACATATTTTTGTTTAATAACACAGATTTCATTGTTTGCATTAATTCAAATATATAATTTCGACATAAATATAGTATATCTGAGAAATTCGTAGGTCAATTGATTGTAATTGCCTATCCAGCGAGGCATTAGCCGGAGAAGTAGGTGTTTTTCAATTGATCTATTTGTACTTATATTATACGTTTATTGTAGATAGTTTATTTTTTAGTTAAATTTAGTTAAAACTTGTAATTGGTTAATACTTATCTTTATTATTGCAGGTTCACATTAAAAAGCTTGTTAAAAAGTAAACAAAAACAAAAAGTAAAAAAAATATGTTTTCAGCTTGACATCAATCAATTAACCAGGAAGAAACTTTCAGGAGCTTTATTTGGCTTTGGTTGCATCGCGAATTTCATTGTGGAATCTCACAAAATCATCTTCTCGCGGCTTTTTAAATAATATGGTAATAAGACTTTTTTCTAAGGTGAATCTTAAATTTGTTTATTTCTTTGTTGTAACTCATTATAATTCAAATTTGGTTTTAAATGTTTTATTTATAAATGAGTTATATATTACAAATAATATATCAGTAGCCAGATGGTGCCGAAAGGCGAAATATATCGGTAAGCAAAACAAAACAATTATTATAAGTAATATATATTATTTGTAATACATAAGTCATTTATAAATGAAACATTTAAAACCAAATTTGAATCATCTTAGCCTTTGAATATCAAGATATCAAAAAACTAAAAACACATGAATTTCGAGCAATTTTAGATCTTTTCAACAATATTTTCAAGTAATTTCGGTTTCCGTTTTCCGGGAAATTCAGAAAAACTACATGTAAGGCTTAAAAAATTTTTCTTAGTCTAAGACCGGAAAATAACCACTATCGAAAATAATAAAGTACACAAGAATTTCGAGCATTTTTCAAGTTAATTTGGTTAAAAAAGTTTTCCGCAAAACTCTTTTATTTTCAGGAAAATCGAAAATAATGCCTTTTATGGCTAAGATGAAGCCTAAGTCATGCAGCTGAGCGCAGTAGAAAGAATAAATTAGTACAGGAATTTCAAGCAAATTTTTTTTTCAAGGCTAATTTATAGCTGTCCGTAAGTTTCGCATTTTCCAGAGAAAAAGCGGGAAAAAAGATTTTTCACGCTTACATTTTAAAAAGTTATCGAGAAATATTTGTGAAAAGTATACTAAAAAGAAATTAATCGTAACATAATCTCGAGCTGCAAGGAAATAATTTCGAGGCCGCCGAAAACCTAAAATTTTCTTGGAAAAACGGAGAAAAAACAGTTGTGTTCATCAGCTACCCAAAAGAAAAAATATATATTTCAGTCAATATGTTTTTCTGTAATATTGGAGAAGCGTATTATATCATTAAGGCAATATTCAGTAATAATATCACAGTAGCACTTTTGTATATAAGTTGGCTAACATTATTCCGAGCCCTTTGCGCGAGGGATATTTTTTTAATGGCAACATCAATTGAGCATAAAAAAAGGAAAATATTAGAATTAATAAACGTGATTGCGTGATATTTGTTTTGATTATATCACGAACAATAAAAATTATTTGATTTTGTAAACCTCAAAATTTTGTAGAAATTGTGACATTTCTGAGGGAAAAATATCAGATACAATTTATGTTGCTATTGTTGCTATGATACTTGTCTATTTAGACCAATAAGAAAGTCAAACACCAAATTGAATATATAGCTCATGTAGCACGTTATTGGTCAATTTGGAAGGAAGGTGAATGTATATTCATGATATACTGTCGTGATTGGTTTATTTCTCCAAAATTTTTAAATAAGATTGATTTAGAATTTATGAAGTATATAATCATTGATATATTCTTTTCCACATTTTTCTCCTGTGGGTTTGAAAGTTAGAGTGACGATCAAAATATTATTGGATAAAAATTTTTTGGATAAAACTTACAAAATTTGTTCCACGAGAACATTTTCCTACCATAGAACCTGTGTACTATGAAGTTGACGTCGCCTCATAGATATGAAACAAGTAGTAATTCATGAAAGAGCAAACATCACGTGATTTATTTGCTTCATTTCAGTGTCAACTGTTTTTTCTCCATTATTGGGGACAATTCTTCAAATTGTATAGATAAAATCGGAATTTCTTCAGGTAAAGAATGTTTAAATTATTATTAGATATATTGTCACTTCTATTCATATAATTATCAAAGGTATTTCTCACATTCTCCAAGATTCTAGAATTTCCGATATTTTTTTTTCGCATCTGTCTAGATAACAGACAACATTGTTTACTACAAAACAATGCCGATTATGTGTGTTCACGCGAGGATCATTCAACTTTTTAGATAAAGATATCCAAATTTGTGCTGATACCCGCTGTTTGACAAATTTTCCTTCATCTTTTTCACACCTTTCCGACTGATGTTCTTCAATAAATTTCCCAATTATAGTCCAGTCAACTAAATGTGATCAAAGAAAAAAGTAAATATATTTTTTGTTTTGCAAAATTTATTGTAGTTTGTTGAATATAAAATGTTTGTAATTAAAGAAAATTAGTTCATTTATTTTATTAATTTAAATTAAATATTATTTTATTGTGTGCTGTTTCAACGCATTCATTATTTGTGTTTTTAAAACAAGGGAATTTGTTGTTTCAAAAAACTTTTATTGGTTATGATCAGACTAAGCTAATAAAATCTATCATTATAAATTTTTGTACCACTTCATAAAATTCCAAATTAAAAGAAAAAAAGGAATTATTTTTTACTTTTTAATGTAAGGTCTTAAAATAAAAAACAACACTAATCTTCTTCAAAATTTTGGGTTTCCAAAGAGATCCAAATTGTTTTCTTGCAGCATGAAATTATGATACACATATTGACTGGAATAATTTTGTTTCTTTCACGTAATTGATGAACACAATTGTTTTTTCTTCGTTTTTCCGGGAAAATTTTAGGATTTTGGCGGGCTGGAAATTATTTTCTTGCAGATCGAAATTATGATGCTATTATATTCATTTTTGTATACTTTTCACAAATATTTCTCGCTAACTTTTTAAAAAGTAAGCGTGAAAAATCATTTTTCCCGCTTTTTTTTCTGGAAAATGTAAAGCTTAGGGACAGCTTTAAATTAATGTTGGAAAGTTCGAAATTTACTTGAAATTCCTGTACCAATTTATTCTTTTTATTGCGCTAGGCTGTAGGAGCACCGGGTTTACGTAAATTTATCTTAGCCATAAAAAGTGCTTTCTCGATTTTCCGGAAAATAAAAGGGTTTTGCGGAAAACTTTTTCCACTCGAAACTAACTTTAAAATTGCTCGAAATTCTTGTTCATGTTGATTTTTTTTTTCTACAGTGTTTATTTTCTGGTCTTGGGCTAAGAAATTTTTTTAACCTTACAAATCGTTTTTCAGATTTTCGCGGAAAACTGAAACCTTCCAAAATTACTCGAAAATTCTGTTGAAAAGCTCTAAAATTGCTAGAAATACCTGTGTGTTTAGTTTTTGGATACCTTGATCTTGCAAGGCTAATGTAAGATTGAAAATTGAAACAATTAGTGAAAACAAACACGAAAAACCAAAAACCAACGAAAAACATGAACAAAAAACGAAAATTGAAACAAAACAAAAGTAAATCTCTCTTAAAAATTGAATTGATTCGGTCGTTACATGACGGAATTCCATTTTAAATAATTAAATTAAATAAAACATTTGTTTTATTTAATTTTATTATTTAAATCTCTCTTTGCCACACAATCAGTGAAACCGCTATATGCATGTCGGAAACTATGTTTTCATTTTCAATAACAAAATTAAAATTTGAGTTTAATAAAAAAATAATAAATATTCTAGAAAATGCAGAAAAGCTTTTGAGGAAGTTTTGAAATCACAAATATTTTATGAATCTATAACCAAAAAGAAAATGATAAAATCTTCTCTAAATTTGGAATCGCATGTAGAACATAATTTTAATATGAAAATAAACCGGAAATTTTATATTAATTTTAAACACCATAAAAATGTTATTCATAATTGAAATAAAGTTGAAAAGAATACGTAAAAGTCACAAAATCCTAATAACAGCATAAAAGGAAACAAAAAGCTGGAAATTTGCATGCTCCCTGCCGTTATTTAATAAATAAAAGTTCAAACAAACATCAGGTTTGATACTACTTACACCTATGATATAACTATTGCGAACGAGATGAACTTGAATAGAAAGAAAAACAAATTACTTAATCATTCCATCTCTCCCCCTTTATGTTACGCTTTTCACATAAAAACGGAGCCCTAGAATTATATAATTCCCCTTGCTTGGGCCCATTTTTACGAACAATAGAATTTTGGGAATATCAAGGGGCATTTATATCTAAAATGCAAAACAAATTTCTTTCTGGTTTTAGAAACACAGATTAAAATTATGCGACGTGTTAAGCTCACAAGGGTTTAATTAATTTAAACTAAAACGGATAGAAATTTCAATAATTAAGGGGCGTTAAATGAGATCACTTGCAAGATTGATTGATAATAATGGTAATTATTAAGGGCAGTCATGATACGACGGCCACAAAGTAGTTATTCGCAAACAATCGAAAGATAATTATGCATAATTTATGAGATTTAATCGCCATCATCCATATTGCAATGATATTCTGCACAGATTTTCTATGAATATTAATATTGCCACCGGAATGTAATGGGCTTGTGTATAATCCCTGCTGTTTAAGTTTGTATATAATTCAGAAGCTTTAGTTATGTTCGTTTGGAATAACATTTATATTGAATTAGATGCAAAAAGAATATAAACACGATTTAAATGTTATTGGTACAATTTACAAACAGTTCCCAATTTAAAATTTCTCTATCAACTGGTTGTTCTTCTTAATAACTTTTCGCTATTCAAACTATTTTATAAAACAGTAGCAGAAATCAATCACTCCCATTCAGAATTAATAAATTCGACAATATTTCTTTTTTCGATATTAAGCAATCTTCTCCTCTACCCCGGCTATCAAATAACAATAACTCCCTTGAAAGCACTAACAGCAAATTCATTCAATATATTTCAGCATCGTTAAATATTTGATGGAGTTGCTTACAATTTTTTCTCTATACTTCCGGGTTTGTTAGGATTATGACTATTGAATTTTAATGTGGCTATAAAATAAGGCGGTTCTTTAAAATTGTTCATGATAACGATTATGTGAACGACATAATTCTAATAATGGTACATGGTACGACAGGACTCACCTTTATCGAACAATTTCTTTTTCTCCATTGCAACCATAAGCTCCAGATGCTCGTAATGGTGTCCCAATATTACATAAACTGAAACAAATCAAACATGTAGTATGAGAGGCAGTTGTGTTTCTTTTTCATAAATACCCCGTGATATTTTAACAAAACTTACTTTAAAAAATGAATCATATAACAAATTTGTTTAGCTCAATATTTTTGTTTTATTTTTAATTTTAACTCTGAATTAAGTAGTAAATTACCTAAACTATGTTTACAGAGAAACCATCTTAAAGTTTTTTTAATAACAGTAAATTAGTCCGATACATTTCCATATACGTGACTGTTCATAAGGAAAAAATCTTTAGATGGGCAGAGTTTGAAATAGAGTTAACCACATTTCTTAATACTAGATTTTTTCACCTGAAAATTCCAAAAGCAAAAGGAACATTAACTTGACGTATATATTTTACACATGCCTAACTTGTTTGTTGACCCAAAAAAATTTGTTAGTCATACGGCCTGAAACTGTTTTGCTTGTATTTTGTAGTTGTCGGTCTACAATTTATTACTCACACTCGCAAAAGGTGAGTTTCAGGCCTAATGATTAAAATAACTATTTATTAATAAGAATTTAGTAGAAAAACAAAATGAGCCTTAACTGGACAAACCTCTTTGGCAAATTTGAATCATTTAATTTTAGCTGTAAATTATGTTGAAAATTTTCCATTTCGCTAAAATTTAAAATGACGTATAAACTTGACGCATTAGTTGATAACTCTTGACCAGCTAATCGGTTAGCTATAGTTACTTTAGGTTTTAGATTGTCCTCTATGTATCCTGCTCCATTTCCAACTAATGTAGTTGCCCTGCCCTTCGGAAGCAGTGTCCCGTATATTGTTTGGGATTTTCAAGATTTAGAAAATTAGCATTTTTAAAGAACATGTTACCAAAGGAATGAATAGCTACAGATTGTAAGGCACATTAATTATTCCAATAAAACAAATAGAATCTCTGAATACCAACACCTTTCGGTCTTAAAGAACTATATTTTCTAACAATTTCTATCCATTGAAATTTTGTTATGCAAGATGTTCTAGACTTTGTTTTCGTGATATGCACGGAAATAATATAACTGTCATATTTAGAAGTTCATGTCGACGACATGCTGCACATGTTCCAATTATCAAATATACTTTAAATGAACCTCAAAGAAGTACAAAAATTTGAATAAACATCTACTCACTGTTAACATCCGGCATTTGTCATCGGAAGCTTTCATTATCAATTTCTCGATATATTCAATTTCTAATAGTTTTGGCATTTTAATATCTTCTTCTTATTACGTCCTCTCCAACTGGAGGTTGGCGATCTATACGACTATTGTAGTCCTGGAGACCACGGCCCGAAATATGTCAAACCATCTTCTCAGGTCTATGAGCCAAAAGTTTTGGCATCTCCCAACTGAACGTTTATCGTAGACCTTCCCCTCGACCATTAACCGCAGAATCTCGTACCTTTCGCCGCGCAAGATGTGATCCAAATACTGTGTTTTTTCTTGTCTTGATGTTTATCCAAAAATCTCTGCTATTTCCCATGTGGTTCAAAACTTCGGTATTGGTGATTTTTTCTACCCATGAGATACGTAACACGCGTCGGTACAGGTACATTTCAAGGGCTTCTATTCCTCTTTCAGAGTCTGGGTCAAGTGTCCAACTTTCGCATCCATATAGTAGGACCGAAAATACATAACACTTTAACATGCGCTTTCTAAGATTCTAAGGTAAGGTTTCGACGGGTGAAAAATTGTCTCATGATCAGAAAAGTTCTTCGTGCGCTTTTTCAATTCTTTCCTTGACTTACTTCTTTGGATCACATTGGTCATTGACAATAGCGCCCAAGTATTTGAAAGATGAAACCTGTTCAATTGTTTTTCAGCCTATTGCGTCGACTATAGATTTCGAAAACACGAGTACTTTCGTTTTCTTGGCATTTACTAATAGGTCGTACCTTTCACTACATTCAACTAGACGATGTATTATCTGTTGCAGTTCTTGAAGGGTGTAAGCTAGTATAACGGTATCGTCTGCGTATATGATATTGTTGAGTATTTTTCCGTTTATTTTAATAACCACATTAAACCCCTTCTAATGCTTCCTTGAATATCATCTCTGAATATATATTGGTTGGAGTTGGTAATTCTGAGAAAAAGATACATTCCTAACTTCTTTTTATATTTCATATGATAGTGTAAAATGTAAAATAAATCATTGTAAATTACAATTTATGTGATAGTTGGCCCAACAAATTTTATTAATCTTTTTAAGCATCTGAAACTATTAATAATAAAATAAGAAGAAATAAACTTTCGGAAATGCGTGCCAATTATATTTCCCTTGTATTTCTTGCATTTGTATGTAAAAAATAAATGTTATTGTTATTGTTTTAGCTTTAAATTGGAACATTCACTCTTCAATTCTCTTTTTAAATAAACGGTGGGCCATCTAAACTTTTGGAATTTTAATCGGTTATAAAAAAAAACTAATTAATATTTTTTCAAAATTATGAGTTTATTAGAAAGATTGGATATTTTCATTTAAGACTGAAATACAAACCAGCTATGGAAATCATTCAAATGACTTCCATAGCTGGTTTGATAGTACCCCATTCGATCAACCCATTTTCTTCAGTACATTTTCGATTGTTACGGCTTCAATCGCGTAAATGGCAACTTCGATTTCGAGTTTCAAGGCATCAATCGTATCTGGATGGTTAACATAACACTTATCCTTAAAGGGCTCCTCTCAAAAAAATCTAACGGGATCAAATCATAGCTCCGAGATGGCCAATTGGCATCAGCATTTCGGCTGATTTTTCGATTTCCAAAAACAGTGTCCAAAATATCGATGGTTAAGTTGATTGTTTGGCAATTGCCCCATCCTGTTGTAATCAAAAGTCCTCCATGTCCTTCTCGTCAATTTTTGGAAACAAAATAGAATTTGTTTCGTAAATTTCTTACTGTTTGGGTAGAAGACTCACCACTTTTGTAGTAAGTTTTCAATATTTCCCAACTTTTTTCAAGCGTAAAACGTTGCATTTTGTAAATGACAAATATAAAACTAAATTTCTGATAATTCATGAATGTCATTATAGCTTCCAAAATCAAAATAACCGGTATTTTAAATTCCAAAAGTTATATGGCCCACACTTTATTATAATAAAAAGTACAAATCTAAATCTAAATTCCGTACTGTCAAGCCAGTCATCGCAGTCATTTGATTGATTTCATTATTAAATCTTTCTATAAACTCATAATTTTGAAAAAATATTAATTAGTTTTTTTAATACCGATTCAAGTTAGATGGTCCACCCTTTATGATACTTTCAAGAATGTATTTCATATTAATATATTTAAATTAAGATGATATACGTTTTCTACAATTTCAGCAATAATTATAAATTGTAATGCGCATCATTATCGAAATTACCCTATATTGACAAACGTTTTTATTGTATTGTAAAATATAAATAAAAGTTAAACAATTTTCAATTACCTTTTGTTTCATTAAGAAAAGAATTTATTGTAGAAAATCAATAAGCAAGAATTACGCTCTTCCAGGAAAGAGTAGTGAAGTTATTATAGGATCTACATGTTGTAACTTTACTTCATTAGTTTTATATTTATGCTTTCGCGATTTTTCTTTAAAAATTGAATTCCTTTGTTCGCTTTTATCAACAAATAAATAGCTGCAGTTTGTAAAAGTGTCAGAGTTTTGTTTCAAACGATGAATTACAACTTAACGGTTGTAGAAAAGTGGGTACGTATTCATAAAGATATCAACTAACAATTTGAAAGAATATATTCAATTTTTTTGATGAATTCTAGACACGAACTCGAACTGAACTAAAAACAAAAACAAACTTATCGTCCACGCGCGCCCAATTTTAATAGGGGCGATAAACTAGATCAATTGCCTAGTCATTATTATTTAGACAAAACATATAGTGCTATGAATATATGGAAAATATTTGTTGTTTATTATTCCGACTTCACTGTTTATATCCAAATAAGATTTAAAAATTGAAATAAATGTATTTGTCAATAGGGGAATGGAGATTTTATAAGTCTATTTTACATAAAATTGCTGTTTGCGATATACTCTACCTTCTAAGACTTCTAATTTAACAATTAAATTATATAGTCTCGACGAGACTAAAACTCACGACTTTCCAATTTCTGGATGAACCATTTCTATAGCTACTACCAAATCATGCAATTGGTACGTTTCGATCTAGAAAATGGATATTCTAATCAAGTCTTATTGACAGGACCATGTTTTTTTATTTGCTATAGAGCTTCAAAAAATTTAAAGGAATTTGCAGTATACTATAAAATATAATTAATTTTTAAAAGCTGGCATTACTTAAGATTAAATTCTATTTGCATAGTTAATAAAATAGAGATGTTTGTTCAATTTTCCCCCATCCTACTCATCCAAATTATAATTGGAGCAGTCTATTCTTTGCAATATGTTTCCTGATAATTTTATCAATCTAATATGATTTTTTGTAGTAATATATTAAAATATGCTAATTGTAGTAAAAGTGATAGTGATAAATGTATTATTTTATTGTTATGTAAGATATGTTTTATTTCATCGCATTTTTTAATTTTCTTGGCAAATATTCTATTATTTTGATTTATGAATTACATTATGGTTCGTTTGTCTATATCAGCGGTTCCCAACCTTTTTAACTTGCGCAGCCCCTTTTAGAATCAATTTCTGTAGCGGAGACCCTTATACCTACTTTATGTCTAATAAATAAATGGTTTTCAGAATTAATGTTACGGGAAAAAGGAGTAGATAAAATGACATAACATAAAATAATCTTAAAACATTTAACGCAACATCTGTTGTTGCACTTTTTCACACAGTTTTCTTATATTCGATTCAATTGATGACAATTGCAAGCGAATATCTGGTTCTGCATTTAAACGATTTCTATATTTTGTTTTTGTAGCTGTATAGGCGGAGAATCTCGCTTCACGAAGGTATGTTGTTGAGAAAGCCAGCAATAATAATTTTGCTTTCTCAGATATGATTGTCAATTCATTTTATAAGTTCAGCCAAAAATCAGTTAGACTTTGGTCTTGAAATGAAGTTTTTATTTCACTGTGAGATATCAAATCTATGAAGACTTCATATTCTGCTGAGTTAAGCTGGGTGGTTTTTGGTTCACACTAAAAACATTCTGTACACACATAAAGTCATTAAGCGCCTTCTCTTGAGCAGGCGGAAAATAATTTTCAAACGAGTTTTTTAAAGCTTCGAGATGCAACTGAATATTTTTTAGTATTGTATCTTGAATCTTGATATTATTTTCATTCAGGAAGTTTTTTTGTAAGATTTAAGCAATCGATATCTTTCTCTTCCACGCACTTCAACCAATACATAAGTTTCCTCTTAAAAGCAATCACTTTGACATTCCCATCAAAAACTGTAGTAGTTTTTCCTTGCAAGAATAGATTAATTTCGTTCAATTTGCTGAAAATGTTAGCCAAATACGCCAGGTTACACATCCAATCTTTATTATTTAAAACTGTGGCCAATGGAGTGTTATGTTCCATTAAAAATACTGCTACCTCTGCACTCAATCTATCAAACATGCCAACGCTTTTCCTCGAAACAGCTATCTTACTTCAATGTGCAACAGGAGGGACTGATAGTGACCTCCCATACCTTCGCACATAAGTTTGAAGAGCCTACTTTTGAGAGGTCGCGATTTTATATAGTTTATTTATTTTTTGCATAATTCAACACTATCATAAGATCAGAAGGCATTTTCCTTGGCGCTAGCGCCTGTCTGTGAAGGACACAATAGCTGTTACTACAATTCTTTGCCTTTTCTTTAATTTTTGTAATGGCTCCAGCATTGTGGCCCATCATTGCCTTGGCACCATCAGTACATATATCTGCACAGTTTTCTCACGGGATTCCATTAGATGAGAAGAATTCATCCAAAATATTAAATATTTCACGCCCTGTTGTGTTGGTTGATAGAGGTCTGCATAGAAGAAGATCCTCCTGATAGCTTTGTAAGTAAACATAACGAACAAATACCATTAAAATCGCCAAGCCGGAGACGTCAGTCGATTCATCCATTTGTAATGCGAATTTTGTACACCTGATACGAGTGATAAGTATATCAGTTACGTCATTGACCATATCGCTGATACGTCTAGCAACGGTATTATTTGACAAAGGAATTTTTGATAGTAACTTATAAGCTTCTTCATCAAGCAAACACTTGACAATATCAATTGTACAAGGTTTAATAAGAGTTTCTGCAATGCAATGAGCTTCACCAGCTCGAGCTACACGGTAACTTATCAGATAGGAAGCTTTAATTACTGTTTCATTATTGGTTTTTAAATGTGTTATCATAATTTTCTGAGAAGCCAAAATTCAAGTAACTCTCTTTGTATTTTCGTTTTTTGTTGGAAGGTTCTCTCGCGTTTAGCAAGTAATGATTGAAGTGGCTCCACAACTTCAGACATAGTTTCTTTTGCGGAAAATTCTTCTGCAAACAAACACTAGAGTGCATTGTTTGGTTATCATATTCTTTCTCATTAGCTCATCTTGCGAAGTAATTGATTGAGCTACTGGTTTATTTTCGTTTTCATGTGTAAACTTATTTTTCTTCAAAGTATCTGTTTGAAGCCAGCGGTCCATGTCTAACAGAAAGTCATGCAGAAATATGAGAATAAACTCTTTAAATAAAATTAAATTTTTCACTAATATTTAAAAAGAAATTTAAGTGAAATTTTGAATTAATTGGTAGAACATTTTAATCAAAAAATCAATTTCAGTTTTTTAATAAACATTAGTTTAACAGAAATTTTTAAAAATCATGCATTAAATAAAAAAAAACTGCAGCTAATAGTTAAAATTTTCTCAACTAAATAATTAATTTTTAATACTAATAAAAATAAAATTTAAATATATATATGTACATAACTTTTTCGTTTTGTATTATAAAATTCTCTATGAATTTACTTTTCTCTTTCATAGTTCTCATACGTCCCAGACATACGTATAATACGGATAATAAGTGAAGCGAGTATTCAAACACTCATGCATTTCATAGATTTCAACTGGTTTCAGCAGGAATGTTCACATATGTTTGGTTCCAAGAAAGCACTCGGGCATCATTCAAATTGGCAAATTTTAATTCAGAATGAAATTTCCTTTTTTCTTATTTTGATTTTGATTCTGCTTTTTATTTCTTTTATATCCTGGATTGGTTGTGAAGCCCCCTTGGGGAAAATAAAATGTTATCAGATTATTTTTCAGTTATATTTTTGTAAATTAAAATAAAATTTGATTAACCACGGCTTAAGGTCCTTAATGAAATCTTTTTCTAATGTAATAAGAATTGTCTGCAATTTTACCATAGAATTCTATCAATATTTTGAAGAACACTACATTCTCTCAATTTTTCAAATTCTATAATAGTTTGGAAATATCATTATTGAACGAACTTTTTAACATATTTTTAAACAAATTTGCACATTTTGATAAAAAAAAACTTATATATGTGTCACTTATTTCTATCAAATTAATTGCCTGAAGTTCTAAAAGTTTCTCGTCCACTTAAATCACCAAATTAATAATAAATAAAGGAAAAATTGGCCATCCAAAAATACATTGAAACACATTTTTCCCATTGAGAAAGAAGGCTTTTTATCCCTGTATCGTAAAATGAAGTTATTGGTTCATGAGCCAATTGCGCACGAATCCCTCCACGCCATCGTCGTTTTCAAATCGTTACCCTCTTAAAGCTTCTTAAAGCCGCCCAAACAAATGAAAATAACCGGATGATAGGTCAGAGGCACAAAGATGCTAAATCCATTTTATTTTTAAGCAACTGAACTTTATTATCTCCATATTCTTCCTCGATAAAAAATATCTTACTTCATCCTTCTAATGTATTCTTCAATTACCAAGATAATTAAATTTTAGTTTTTCGTGATGTTGATGTTTTTTGTACATATTTTTATGGCGTCGAAAAAGTAACTATATATTCGGAACATGAGTATTTGTTACTAGAAGATGCCTGAAGTTACGAGTTTTTGCTTCAACGGGTAATCGTTACTTTCATTACAAAGATTACTTTTTAAGCTATCAATGACAGCCTTTGGTACTAGATGATATACGAATTTTTATACGGAATTACTTTTTTTCGCTCATTAGTTAACGGGTAAAGAGTAAATGATACTTAGATTACTTTGATTATAACTATAATTTCTTTTGTAAAATATGATTTTGTTTGGTACATAATTACTGTCTGTATATTTTACGATCTGATAATTCGTATACTCTTGTTTGATTATTTTTACAGAAATGAAGAGCAAAGAAAATGTACCTTTTATGAGAACTGAAAGTAACCAAGTAACAAATAGTGTGAATGATTACATGCTTCTTAATTAATGAATAATAGCGGATATTCTAAAGTGACGATAATTGACATCACTAACATATCTATCACTTTAACTTTTAAATATGTATGGAGTACACGACAGCCGCACTGATCTTGTAAAATTTTCATATTTCTTATCATATATTGGTTGACCCAATAGTTGAATATACCACCATAACGATTTGTATATAAGTGTTCTTGCAATTTTATACATTAGGGGAGACCGGGTCATCTATTCACAGTTTGGGTATTTTGTTCTCTCTAGCATTGTAGGTTTAAAAAAAAATAACACTGCAGCATTTGATGCACAAATGAGTATACTTTGTGAACATAACATAATATAATTGGACATTATTCCCTACAATGAATAAAACAACATTTTTTAATACATTATTTTGGGAAAATTTACCCCGCATATGGGGCAAGTTTTCTCAGGCTATTGGGCAAATTTTCCAGGGATACTTAAATGGAAATATATTTAAAAATTTTTTTGTTTTTATTAATTAATTGTTATTTTAACCAATATAAGACGTAACGAACGTAGAGAAACTTTTTTCAATAAACTTTAGATAATAATATTTTGATATGCAAGGAAATAAATAAATTTTAATTTTTTCGCTTAGCTCTTATTAGATTCTTCCGATAAGTAGTTAATACACGTAAACATTTCGAGCTTATTAATATATTTACATAAATAAATGAAAAACTCAATTTTGTGCAAGTTTTGACAAGGGAAAACTTGCCCCAAAAATAAACTTGGCCCATTTTAGTTTTTGTAAATTAGCGTTATAATAAATGAAATGAATGAATTTTAAATTAGTCTTGATATGGCATAATGTACTTAACTGTTCAATAGATTTTCCTCTATTTAAAAATTAATATATAGTTTACTATGTTCAAGCACATATACATTAAAAATATCATAGTTTTGCTTCAAATTTTATGTGGATATTCCTCAGGGCACTAATGAATCGAAAATGGGAAAACATTGTGCATTCTACAGAAGGGCTAATGAGTGAAAATTTCCTTAGATACTGATGGCTCCATTTAAAACGCTAACAAATAGGACACTGTAATTTTGAGCTAATTAGCAAAATTATTGTGGCGGTTACATATTTTTTTAATAAAAGCCTAGCTATAAGTTCTGTGAATATAAAAATGAACATTTTATTACAAGAAATTTAAAAAGTGAAAATTGATTGTGTCCTTATTTGAGCTACATTTAATGAAAGAATACTGTGATTGAAAATTCTTGATTTGTTGTCCTTTTTAAAAGTGAGTTATCAAATAATATGATTGTTAAAAATTTTCTTAATCAAGTTTTTTGAATACGATTTTCTACTATTTTTAAAATAACATTTAAATACATCTAAGGAAGTGTTTACCTTTAAAAATCGAATTTAATTTCATGTATATCATAACATGTTACTTTTTGTCATCCAAGGACTATTTTTATCGTAATAAAATCTCCTATTTTGCAGTAAGAATTCTATTGTACTGAAACTTTTCTCATGATAATTCTGCATTACATATTTTGTTATACTGTACATTTCTCCTTGCTAACATAATTGTAATTGCGTTTAATCTGTTTTGTTATATAAAAATTATGTTCATGTGGATTGTTGTTTCAATTTACCCTAAAGCGCCGTCTTAAATATTTTAAGATGTTTCATTAATTATAAATAATAAAGGTGACTTTTAGAGAAAATAAATTTTTGTTTTCTAGATTACTAAATACACAAATTGCCTTTGAGAGATTTTAAATCTTGAAATATAAAAAATCATTTTCCTTAAAAACTATTGTGATCTATTAATTTATGCGATTCCGCTACCTTCTAAAGGGATATCACTTCCACTGCTAAAACGATGTACGGGATGCCAAAATGGAAGTTACAAATCTATATTGTCTATGATCGTAATACATCAAACTTTCACATACATGTTGTAGTCATTTTCGAGAGAGATAGCAAAAAAGATTTTTCTGTTTTTATTTTACACATTTTTTTAAATTTTGTATATATAAAATATATAAAAATGATTTAAAAGGTATTTTGCTTAGATTATATTTAGAATTCTTATTTTTTCTGGAAATTATACAGTTCCCAGATTTTCTTTATATGTATATTTTAATTGTACATTATAAAGACTGGAGTCGTATACATTTAATATATAATATATATGACTAAATTTTACAGAACTTAAGTTACTTTATTTTACAATTATACTGAAATTTCCATATACAATAAATTTATTCCGCTATATCAATACGATTCCTTATTAACTTCGTTTATATCCTGTCTGTTCTGAAGCTCGTGCCAAGGTTGATATTTCACAGATGTGTACACATGTAACTTACAACAAACATTAATTTCGATAAATGAGAAATAAATATTTTTATTTTATTAGACAGCACAATGACATGAAGAGAAGAAATTCATTTCTGCGTCATTATTTATAAATTAGGTAAGAATTTTTATATAAACACCATAATATATAATATACGTTCTAAAATAAATAAATACAATTACATTTGAAAATAATTGAATTTCTCTTACACGGTTTCTAGGTAAATTCCTCATTATTTAATTCCTTGCAGAGCCGATTCATGCGCATGTAATATTGCAGGTTAATAGTTGTTTCAAAGAATACAACGCAGCGTGTGTGAATTTCTCCATGGTATCAATGATGATGTTTAATTGCTAGTTCTGCAACACGATGAGATTTTGAAAGAAGGATACGTAGCATCAAAGTGTGTGAATAGAAAGAATTGCGCAATCTTCCTTTCTTTAAATTGCTCATCATGGAATGAATGGAGAGATAGAATTTTGAAATTTTGCAAAAACTATTTCGTCTTTCTGCATGACTAAATCCAATTACTTGAATTAATTTCAAAATCTTTGTAGTTGCCCAACGGTTAAGTTTATTTATTTAATTTTCTTCCGACGTAGACACCAAATTATTATTATTTCGTATTGTGTATATTGAGTCAGGCTTTGATTGAAGGTGTCAACACTCACCTGTGTGTAAAGCAGATTCTTGTTACTTCTGTCAGTCGAAACTAATATAAATGGAAGAAAGAATGTTAATTGTATCAAAAATGGGAATAATAACTGGAGTGGATGCCGACCACAAATCCACTGAAAAATTCATGTAACGGGTTCGAACCAACGACTTTTTGAAAGAGAAATAGTCACTGTTACTCCAGGGTGGAAAAAATAAAGCTTCAGGACCATTCGATGGGTTTTCAATTCAGGCAATGGGCTAAAGATCTTTTGGCCAATGATGACATTTTTTTATCGAAAAATCGTGTTTTCCGATGAAGCTCATTTCTAGCTCAGAGGCTATGTCGATAAGCAAAATTATCGCATTTAAGAATAATAGAATCCACACATGAGTATTGAGCAGTCTATACATCCACAACAAGTAACTGTTTGGTGTGGTTTTTGGTCCGGCGGCATCATTAGGCAATTTTTCTTCGAAAATGAGCAAGTAGCCGCTGTTACCGTCAATAGCGAATGTTACCGTGCCATGCTAACAATTGAAGAGGTGAACATGGATGACATTTGGTTTTAATAGCGTGGGGTCACTTTCCACAGAGCCAATGTAACCATCGATCTTTTGCACACTGCTTTTGGAAATCGAATGATCAGCCGAAATGCTGATGTCAATTGGCCGCCTCAGAGCAGTGATTTAAACCCGTTCGATTTTTTTTTGTGGGGAATTCTTAAGGATAAGTGTTACGCTAACCATCCAGAGACAATTGATGCCTTGTAACATGAAATCGAAGTTGCCACTCATATGAATGAAGCCGAAACAATCGAAAATAAACTGAAAAATTGGGTTGATCGGATAAGGTACTGTTAAGCCAGCAGTGTTAGTCATTTGAATGATGTTGTATTTCATTCTTAAATGAAAATATCCAATCTTTTTAATAAACTCACAATTTTGAAGAAATATTAATTAGTTTTTTTTTATATAACCGATTCAAATTTTAAAAGTTAGATCGCCCACCCTTTACTTTGTTGCCGAAATATTTATTTAGTATTTTAAAAAATGGAAGTTATGTAAGAAAAAACTCTTGCTTTTTTTTAATATAATGAAGAGATAAAAAGACAAGAGTTGAATAAAAGAAATTGTAAATTTAATTAAGAAATTCAGTGGCAACATCTCCTAGATTTCTAAATATTAATTGATTTGTAGGAAACAGTTATTGCTCTTGTTGAAAAAAGCATTGGATTAAGTCGATCGCACAG
>JAODAH020023741.1:0-12468 GCA_027574865.2 Coproporus ventriculus
AGTTTGAAATAATTGATTCTGTAAGAATTTTACTTACCCTACTTATATCTACTTCAGATTGCCATTTTGGCCGAACTAAATAATCTTTGTTTGAAGGCATGGGTACTCTAGCTCTAGATACCCAACCTTTATCACCGGGTCGTAAAGGTTTTCCATCTTCATTTAAAGCTTTACCTATATCTTTATCCCTGGAACGTTCTGATGAACCTTGTTCACTATCACGCCTTCGTTTTGGCATTTGTTCCATATCTCTTTGCAAACGCTCTTCTTTACTCATTGCTGAAAGGCAAGCATAATCATCTGTTATTCTATGAAACATCATATTGGATGGAATGCAACAAAGTTACTTTTAAAATCATCATGGAGAAAAAATAAATAAGTTCTAGGTTCATAATTTGAAGTACCAGATGGAATTGAAAGATTTAAAAGAAAAATTATTTACCTTTAAAATCGGCCGACAAGTTAAATATTGGTCTAGCCCATTCACTGATTAATTTCCCGGCACGTTCCCTATTTTCCTTTGTTTCCTTGGGATGTTTATACAAATACATAACTGCTTTACCTATTCCTGAATGTTTTAAAGTTGATTGATCTATTCGAGGGAACTGAAACATTTATAACTTTTATGTTAAATATGCATCATCTGATTAATTTGGAATAAAAATTCATTATGGCTAAGAAATTGGGAAAACTTGATTAAAATATATTAAGAAAATAAAAATTAAAAAACTTACTTCCCAAAGTAATTTTAAAATAGATTCTCTAATTTGCAAGGAAGGCATCGACCTATCCGGCATCGGTGCCAACCAATCAGTCAAAACACTTAGAACATTATGTTCAATAAAAGCCAATTGAAGATCATGTTTCTGCAATTGAGACATCACTTTTCTTAGCATAGACATCTTCCTAATAGCCGGTTGATTTATCTGGTTTGATTTCCTATCATCCTACAAATAAAATGTAATTAAATATATTTTTTTTACATCGATCATAACCTCACTTCTGCAGCAGCTCTCATATCAGACAATAATTGTGCAATAATATCATCGTTATCATTAATTATATCAATGTCTTTACGTTTGCGACGTTTTGATTGTTCTTCTCGTTTTTTAGCTAACATAGCTTCAAAATCTGACATTCCATCATGATTTGATTGATTTCTATTAGGGTCAATTTCATCATCAGACTCATCAGAAACTTGAGGCAAAATTTCTGCAGGTTGTTGCTCAACTGCTTCTTCATTTTTCTGCTCTTCAGAGGGTCCAGCATCTTCGTCATCACTAGCAAGAATTCGTTTACTTTTATTGGCACGTTGATCCTCTTCACCTTCCGAATCAGACACCAATCTTCTTTTCCGTCCAACAAGTTTACCTTCATCTCCTGATCGTGATCCTAAAATTGCTTCAAAAATGAAATTGTTCATAATTAGTTAAATTTTTTAAATACCTGATCTAGATCTAGAGCGAGATTTAGATTTTGACCTCGACCTACTCCTTGATTTTGATCTGGATCTTGATCGGCTCCTTGATTTAGATCTGGACCGAGATTTAGAACGAGAACCTGATCTGGACCTTGCAGAACCCGAACGTGATCTGGAACGCCTAGAGCCACTTCTTGATCGTGATCTACTTCTAGAACTTCGTGAACGTGAGCGAGAACCTCTTCGTGACCCCGATCTAGACCTAGAACTGTGGCGTGAACCTGAACCAGACCTGGACCTTGAACGTGAACCTTTTCTTGATCTTGAGCGTGATCTAGAGACTGATTTTCTTGAACGTGACCTTGAGCGGGACCTAGAGACTGATTTTCGTGAACCTGATCTCGAGCGAGACCTTGAATTTTTTCTAGATCCCGACCGTGATCTTGATTTATGCCTAATTGAACCAGT
The DNA here is from genome assembly GCA_027574865.2 of Coproporus ventriculus. Taxonomy (NCBI): domain Eukaryota; kingdom Metazoa; phylum Arthropoda; class Insecta; order Coleoptera; family Staphylinidae; genus Coproporus; species Coproporus ventriculus. The sequence goes on from JAODAH020023741.1 coordinate 1,889, forward strand.
ACGTGACCTGGGCCTTGAATGGGAACGTGACCTTGATTTATGGGAACCTGAACGTGATCTTGACTTACGTGAGCCTGAACGTGACCTTGATTTATGAGAGCCTGAACGCGACCTTGATTTACGTGAACCAGAACGTGATCTTGATTTATGAGAACCTGAACGTGATCTTGATTTATGAGAACCGGAACGTGATCTTGATTTATGCGAACCTGAACGTGACCTTGATTTCCGTGAACCTGAACGTGATCTTGATTTACGAGAAACCGAACGTGATCTTGATTTACGTGAGCCCGAATGCGATCTTGATTTATGTGAGCCCGAACGTGATCTTGATTTACGTGAACCTGAACGTGACCTTGATTTTGGTGAGCACGAACGAGATCTTGATTTGCGTGAACCTGATGGGGATCTTGATTTACGTGAACCTGATGGGGATCTTGACTTATGAGAACCCGATGGAGATCTTGATTTGTGAGAACCTGATTGTGAACGTGATCTTGATCTGCGTGCAGGGCTGCGAGATTGCGATCTTGAACTCGATCTTGCCCCGGAATTATTTCTAGAACCAGAACGTGAGCGGCTCCTAGACTTTGAACGAGAATTCCTTTCACTTTTTATAGGTGCATTTTCAGGAGAGGCAGAAGCCAATCTTGCACCAGGAGAGACCATCATTGAATCACTTTATAGTGATTCCCTTAAAATACAAGTAAATACATTAATAAAGTAACCTCACTTTTTACAAGAAAATAAAAAAGCAAAATATAAGCTGCACCTTTACTTACTTTTTATTAAATCTGCCTATATATGCAATTATTCTCTATGCAGGAAAAGAGAAAATTGTAAAAACACGTATTATAAAATCCTATTGACGGTTGATAGGCATTTTCACCAAATTACCTTCTGGAACTTGAAATCAGTGCAACCAACACATTGGATTGTGGACGTCATTCTTAAAAGTTCTGAATTTACCAATAAATTTATTTTATCTAGCAAACATAACTACAATGTAGAATAATTATAAAAACACACTCGAAAACCTATTTAATTAAGGCAATTTCATAAAGAAATTAAAATTTGAAAAAACTATTTGAAAATTATGTTGGTACACTTGCAACCGTCTATTTTGTAGGTTAAAATAAATAATACTTAAAAAATGAAGAAAATAATGAATATGGAATGAAAATGTAATCTGTGTCGAAAAGTAGATAATAATAATGTTAAAAATTAAAGCTTTAAATAAGGAGTCATCTTCAGACGAAGATGCTCCCGGTATCCGAAAGGAAGCTCAGGTAAATTTTGCTTTTATAGGAAGATACATTGTTTTATAACAAAAACTAACAATTTGTAATTCCTAACAAATATTGAAGTATATTGTATATCAGTTAAAATCGTATTTTCATTAATTTTAGGAAGAAATTGTACTAGATTTATATAACAAAGCCTTACGCCTTCAATGTATCAATAACCATGATGAAGCCTTGGAAATACTTCATAAACTCCTCAACGAAAACATTCCACAACTTGAAACACAAGGTGGACTCCCGAAAACGATGTCCACAATAAAATATTCATGTTACATAAATATAGGAAGCATTTCTATGGAGAAAGGTTCGCTTGAAGACGCTATAGAAAATTTTTTAACAGCTTCTGAACTTGATAAAACTGATGTTACTTTATGGTTTAAAATTGGTAGGCTTGCAATAAAATTAGATCGATTTCGACAAGCGATTTATGCCTTTTATAAAGGTTTAGAATGTAACGAATCACATTGGCCTTGTTTGGATAATTTAATTACATTACTTTTCGCAATTAGAGATACAATTGCTTGTTTGGAATATATTAGTAAAGCTTTAAAATTGGATCCATATTATGTGAAAGGATTGGTTTTGAAGAAATCTATCTATGAAAGTAATCCAGCGACAGAGGAGTATTACAAGTTGTTTAATCCTAAATGTTTTAACGAACAATATATTGATGTGGATATTACGGAAGAAGAGGAAAAACAATGTATGGAGGAAGTGCAAGTTCTTTGCGATCGAATTACGGAAGTTGAGAAAAGTTTGGCACCTAAACCATTGGCTATAATTCCACTCCCTACTCCTTTGGCAGATTTTACATGGGTTGCTTTAGGGAAAACACTTACAGACCTTCATAGATATATTTCCGATCATAATATGGTGAGTTATATCTGTGTGTGGGCTAGAATCAGATTTTAATAATTGAGTCCATCAATTTTAGAGTCATTTAACAAAAATTGATATGAAGAGGTGTATGGAGGCAGGTGCAAAAAATTGCACACAAACTTTTGATTTTTCAAATGATGAAGAAAAGAAAGAAGAAGTTGAGGAAGTTGTTCCCATTGAAGAAATTAGGCGGTTGGATTCACCTGAAGAAAAAGGATCTGATAAAGAATGTGAAAAAATGGATGCAGAAGAAATAATTGAGAGGCGAATATCTAGTGATAATGATGGAGGAGAGAATAATCCTACACCAGTTCAAACAGAAGAAGAAGTAAGAAAAGCAAATTTTTAAATTGAAGAACTACTTTTATGCAAATTGAACTTTTTTTCTTAATTTTAGATGGAACAAGAAACGGAGGACCAAGACGAAATGAATAATTTAAAACGGGATGCAGCACGTTCTCTTGCTAAAAGCAATAAAAGGAAACGTGATCTGGTATCTGAATTGAAGATTTGGGGATGGCATAGCAAAAGAAAAACCACAAAACGTGGGAAAAATGATAAAGATTATACTATTGAAGATGCTCTGACTCGAATAATTCCTGCGAATTTATTGTAAGTTTAATTTTTAATTTTCCTCTTGGTTTTTTTTGTTATATTTTGTGAGTATCAAAATAAAAATTTTCTTCTTTAGACCAAAAGGAATAAACATTGAAAAATACAATCCTATGGAAGATTCCATGAACACAATGGACTTATACAATCTCCATTTTCAAGAACATAAACAAAATGAATTGATTTCACCTCTTGGTTCTCCAATTGAAGATGAAAATTCAAGGTATTTAGTTGTTTCTACTATTTGCATTTGATTCAAAACATTTTTATTTTAGTGCAAACTATTTTGGAACGGAAAAAGAAAAAGAAGATGTGAAAATTTTTTGGAACCGAAATTGGGAACATTGTGATGCAATTGATCTGATTGAAGAATTGGTTTATGCCTTGGCTGAATTATGGAATAAGAAATGGCCCCAAAAACTGGTTTCATTGTACTATGAGGCTTATTTAATGTTCAGGTACATTTTAATTTTGATCTTCATCTCTCTGAGGTTTATTAACACTTTTCTTCAAATTTTAGGGAACATTGCAGCCATCCACACTTATACAACACAGAAATAAGTTTCGAAAAATTGAGAATTGATGCTTTAGCTACCATGTTGTACGGAGAAATTTCTGCTTACACTCACAAAAAGTAAGTGCATTAAAATAGTCCAAATTATTAGTTTACATTGTACACTGTTTTAGAGAATACCTCGAAAATGAAATTCATTGTACATCAGTGAGTCAACTATTATTAATTAGTGCATGGGATGATAGTTGGGGTGAAGAATACGAATCTTTTTCTATTCGAGTGCATTGGCTTCGAGCTCATTTATTTAAACGGAAAAACCAGAATAATTTAGCAATAATGGCTTTACAATGGGTAAGGGAACTAAAATATTTTTTTTATTTAAATTTTTCTTTTCAGAATACATCAGCTCTCTTATTGTTTTATCAATTTTTGAAAAGATTTTGCCTTTACATGACTAGTTGCAAAATTTCTTATCTGTCTCACTTCAATAATCAAAAAGAAATATTTTTTTTTAGATGCAAGATCTGATAAATTCTTATCATGCAGATCCAAGCAAGTTCCGATTGCTTCTACCAAATTCTACCAGATATGGCATTATTACAGTTTCCGTAATCGATAAACTTTTAACAAATTTAGAATTGTAAGTGTTTAACTTTTGTTCAAACAAATTTTGAAGATATAATTTTCCAGGGTCGATTCATTGAGTAAATTGGAACATTTGTATGACTCTCAAAATTACTCTGAAGTTGCGAAAATACTTAAAGCTACTTTTAGCTCGAATTCAAATCATATAAGTTATGGAAAAATGGGCCGACCTGCTCAATTAGGCCTTCTCATGCATTCTTTGTGGTTTACTGATTTAACTGATTGTTTTGTGTGGACTGAGGAATGCTTGAATGAAGCAATTGGGCATTTTATTAAACCTACTCTTAATGAAGATAAATGGGAATTGGTTATGGATAAATGTTTGCAAATTTTGCATGAGATTATTAAAATGGAAACAGTTTGTGTCAGTAAGTAATATCATTTGTGCAAAAGTAATACCAACTTGAATCGTTGCTATAAAACCTAACCTAAAAATGACTAAAATTTTCTTACATACTTATTCCGCATTTTATCATATTCTTTTTTAATATCGTGATTACTGGCAATATGATAATATTTTTTTTTTATACTTATTGTGAATAGAATAAAGCAAACAAACTCATAAGGTTCTGTAGTTGGTAAATAACGAAAATGAGTAATGAAACAAAACGGATTCTATCAATAATGAAATAATGATATTAAAAGTGGGGATAAAGTGATTTTTAAGTATAAGAGAATCTAAATAATTGTTGTTACTAATTCTTCAATTTATTACTGTTACAGTTGATGCTTTATCTAATGAAAAAAGAGCTCGCTTGGTAGAAAGTCTTACGGTACTCTGTGTGAGACAAGTAAATTCAGAAACAAGCAAAATATTATATGGAAGTGTCATACCATGGATACTTTTGTATCATATTTTATTAAGGTAACTTCTTCCTTGTTTAGGAGACTGCCTTAGCTTTCATTTTTTGTATTTTAGAGATGAACACCGACAGCAAGCAAAAAAAGCAGTGAAACATATAAAAAAGGATGATAAGCTGGATAAAATGTGTTTTACACACGAAGAAGAGATCCCTGCATCTGTATCTTTACTATTTTCTGCACATGAATTTTTAGGCCCACGAGGTTGGTGCCTGGTAAATCAAGGAGAATTATTACACTTCATGCTTGATTCTATAATAAATCGCCTTGATACCCCAATTTTCGAATCAATTCGTGAAAAAATCGATATCCATTTAGAACAAGCTTTTTTCTGTTTATATCAACATCCGTCAAAAAAAAATAAAGTTTCACGTCATTTGGCCGATCATAATGTAAATCCGTTACCTTTAACATGGGAACGTGCTCAACAATTATATGAATTTTTTTGCCCAGATGCTTTACCAGAATTTGATTCATACAAATCAATTTCAATTTCATCAGAATTGGAGCAGTTACTGCAGAGAATTACAGCAATTGTTCCTGAAGAATGCGATCCGCAACCTTCCCTCTCAAAAATAAAAGAATTCATTCTTGGAACGGTAGAGAAGCTCCCTCCTCCTATAGAATTCCCTTTAAAAACTCGTGCGATGTATTACCTTTTAGGCGATTATTATTTTAAACAGAGTGAAGTTAACAAGAGCAAAAAATTTTTTTATCTCGATTTATGTATTAATCCAGAAAGAATCGATACTTGGGCTGGATTAGCTCTTGGAACTCACAGCCAATTAGAATCAAAATTGAATCATTGCGAACGATTTAAAACTGAAATGGATTTTATCGATCGAGCCAAAAGTGCAAGGATTTGTTTTAAAGAAGCTCTAAAACTGGATGATGCACATGTAACTCTATGGATCGAATTTGGATCTTTCGAATATATGGTGCACTCTTACTGTTCAAGAGTTTTAAAATACGAATCTGATACACTTAGTATGGAGAAGTAAGGAATTTGAAATGGAATTAAGAAAGGTTTTTGATTATATATAATTTTAGATTCGAAATACTTGAAACGGAAAAGGAAAGTTATTTAGAAAGCTCTCGTAAAAGTTTTGAAACTGCTTTGGCTTTGTACCGTTTGGATCAGGGGGAAGCAGATGAAAGATGGCTTTACCATTACATGCTTGCAAAAATTGGAGAGAAAAAACAAGAAGATCCAAATATGTATCTTCAACACTATTTAACGGTAAATATATGACGGTCCGTTTTATTTGTCTACATTAAAATAGAATTTTCAGAAAAGAATCATGCAAAAATTTTAATTCAAATTTTGACCAGTATGTGTCACTGGATATTTTAGTCGGAAAGTACTAGGGAATAATTTTGTTTTAAGTACCGACTTTATGAAATTTTATTTCTTATCTTCTCTCCGACACACCTTTATGATATATACAAAGAATAATTCCTTTCTTAAATTTTTTTCAGGCTGCTTCTTTACTTCACGAAAATAAATGTCAATACCCTGATAAAATTAATTATAATAATCCCCAACATCTTTCCCTTGAAGCATTGGAAGTTCATTACCGCATTAATGCTTCAATTTTAAAGTACCTCGAACTGCATGAAGGAAAAGATATTCCGGTGGCTTTAGGAAAGTTGTTTAAGAAATGCTTAGATAGTTCCATGATACAAAAGAGCAAATATGATTGTAAAGGCAAAACGGTACCCAAAGAAGTGATAAGTAAATCTAATGAAACTTCCACAGAATCCAATGATAAAATAATGGAAGAAGTGAAAATATGTTTGGAAGATATTATGAAGAAAGTTGAAGGAAAGGAAGAACAAGATGAACCAAATAGTAGTCCTGAAGTTTTGATTATTGAGTCTGATGAAGATAAAAATGTTGGTAAGGCTGAATATATTTCTCACTATTTAATCCAATTAAAAATTATTAAAAGTTTCTTTTTTGGTACATTATATTAACAAGTTTTTTTTAAATTATCATATTGAAGGTCATATCTTTATTATAACAAATTCATTCGTCCTATTTTTAGTGATTCCTCCAAGTATTCACGTAAAAAATGTACAAGATATAATGGATCAAATGATGAAAGAAACAATGGAAAAATCGGTAACAAATATGGATAGTGATTTAGATGTCTCTCCTGTTGAAGTTGAATTGCCGAAAAGTGAAGAGAAATTTGAAGAAGAAAAAATGGAAGTTGTAGATCATTCTAGTGAAAAACCAACAAATAAACCCGAAGATGAAAATAGGGTTCAAGTAATAATAATTTAGATGCTAATATTTCTATCACTGTTTTTTTTTTCTTTATATTTCATAGAAATCACCAGATGAATCAAGTAGTTCTTCAAGCAGTTCAAGTTCAAGTGAAAGCTCAGATTCGGAAAGTGATGATACCAGTTCCACTAGTAGTTCATCGTCAGATAATTCAAATGAAAATTTGACTGATTCAGAAATTATGAATTTGATTGATCGGTGCATTGTTGGTAATTTATTTATTTTTTTATCAATTTGCAAATGATGCAATCAATAAGAAAAATTGTAAATTTTTGACTTATTTTATAGGATTGGAACATTGTATTCGTCGACTCCCTCAGAACTACAAGGCTCTCTACAGATTATCTCATTTATATTTTTCATATGGAAAAAAGAAAGATTTAAACAAAGCAAAACAACTACTTCTAAGTGAATATGAATGCAAAAACAGTGTCCTTGTGTCTGGATTGTTTTTCGATAGAAAATCAACTAATTTCTTCAATGTAAGTAACTTTATGCAAACAGATTATTATAAACATGATTATGACATTAAACCCCGTTTGTATCTGGTTGTACCAAACTATTTTGTAAAGTCCTGCCTTTTAGGGAATTTGGCGAATTCCTTCAAGTGAAATTGACAGACCAGGTTCCTTATCAGCCCATATGGGGCGTTGTGTATCATTACTTCTTCAAGTATTAAGGGATACAAACGATCACAAAACTTTATTAGAGTTATGTCTGCAGTTAAGAAGAATTCCTGATCCGGATAAGTAAGTGAATCATAAATATCATTTAAAGGGCACAGGGGAAAAGCCACACATGTCCACCTAGATTCGTTTTGAGAAAAACTAAATTTAAAGTTTAAATACGCGTTGTTTTCCCCTGTATATCTATTTTATAATGTCAGTTTTATAGGGACTAACGTGCTTTTTCCCCAATCTTATACAGTGGAATCTAAGTTCACTTCTAATACTAACATATGACAGCACAAATTTAATATTGAGAAGAAATGGACTTCTGTGGTTTTTCCCCTGTGCCCTTCATTTTAATAATCTCTCTAATATCCGAATTTGATTATTAGGGTTTATATTCGTCATTCGGAACGAGAACAATTATCAGAACATGCTTTAACCATGTGCATTCAGGCCTTTAGAAATCTAATTAAAAATATTACAACATTATCTCCCGGAAATGCTGAGAAATTGTTGGTCGATATATACAGAGCCTTCCAGAGAAGTCAAAAGAATTTGGCACACCAAGAAAAAGTATTTTCTGGTTTATTAACAGAAGCATACAAAAAGCTTATGGGAGATAAGGTAAGCATTAAAGACATAATTAGTATTTTAGGTTATAGTACCGTAACCTAAATGCCTTTTAGATTATGTTAAATCGAGACGAGTTTTGTAAAATTAATTTAAAAATATCTTTTTAGCTTCCAGAAACTGTTAATGTTTTGGAATTAGCTATAAAATATTGCCAGCAAAGTAGAGTTGTTGAGAAGCAAAAGAAAATACTACAACAAGTGGTAGCACCACCAAAAGTTGCACCCATATTAAATCCTGCAGTAAGATATTTGAATGCAATTCAAATTAAAAATTTTAAATAAACATTTTTTTTAGCCACCAGTTCTTCCAACACCAAGTAATGTAACTCCACAAATAAATCCTCCATTAAAACGTCCTACAATGGGACGACCGAGAGGGAGACCTCCAGGTCCTAAATTAGCAACAGGTCAAACACGTTCTCCAAGAGGTAGAAGTCCCATAACCTCTTCAAATCCTTATTCCTGGCACTCTAATGTATTTAACACTCAAGCTGGTTATGATTATTTAAAACAGTATCAAGAAGAATTGCTTCGTCAATATAACACACTTAGCAACATGACTAATTTAAACAGTTTCAGTCAAAATATGCTTGGTAATATGAATTTAATGAATCCTAGTACCTCCACATCTATGTTAAATCCAACAAGTCTAGTACAAACTTTGCAACAAATGAATACGGGTCTTAATACCTTAGCGGCGAATCAATTAAGCCAAAGTTTAAGTCAATTAAATCCAAGTTTACTTAAAAAACTTAGCAGCCAATTAACAAACCAATCAACCTCTCAAATATTAAACAAATTAAATTCAGAACAAATTCGTCAATTGGCAAGTTTGTCATCACAAGTCAAACCGGTTTCTTCTACCTCCAAATCAAACAAGATTAAAAATATGTTTACACCTGTTACCAAAACTGCTTCCACGGCTCCTACAACATTTAAATATCCTTCAGCAGATGTAATTAAAGTTAAAACGAAGGAAGTTACTAAAACAACATCAAGTTTTATCCCAACAAAAGTAAGATAATTAAACTTTATATCAATCAGATTTTATAATTTTAATTTTAGGAGATTCCAATGGCTCATTCGAGTAAAACATCCTCTTTACCAGAAGTTGCTTTGATGAAAGATCGTCCAAATATATCTATCACACCTGTAACTCATACAACGAATGCATCTTCTGCAAGAGCAACACCTCCTGCAAGAGCTACGCCCCCTGCAAGAGCTACACCTCCTGCAAGATCTACACCTCCATCAAGGGCTACACCTCCTGCAAGAGCGACACCACCTGTATCTAGCCCAGGGAAAACACTTCAAGAAAAATTAGCAGATAAACAGAAGCAACAGAAAAGTGCAGCAAAAAGCTTGGATTTTACACAATCAAAACATTTCAATCCCAGTTTCAATATTAGTGCAGGTCTTGCTAATTTGCCAAAGTCAATTGATGTGATTCCTAATTATTTATTGGATACAGGGTTATCAATAAGTCAGGTAATTTATTTATTATTATCTAACATTAAATATATATTTTTTCTTTAAACATTTCCTTTCTTGTATATTTATTGTGGTAATTAGTAGTTTTTGAAGGTCTAAATCTAAAAAGATGATATTTTAAGCTTTTTTGTGACAAACAAGAGGGCACTTTCTCAGTTAGAGAGATTGTATTTTTATTTTTTAGGTACAAAGGGGGCTAGAAATATCTCCCGTTTCTGATCCATCTAACACTTCAAAATCGAATAGTGGAAGTAATCCAATATCAATGAGTGTCATTAGGAAACCGGAGGAATCTAGGAAAAGTTCTTCAGATAGTGATGTTATAATTATTGAATAATTTTGTATTGTGTATTGTGATTATATAATTAAATTTCATAAGCTAATTCTTTTTTTTTTGTTATTTCTTAAAGCGTTTGATAATAAATCTGGACTGTGATCTATACTCAACATGCAATTATGAAGCAAACAAGAGTAAAGTTCTAATTTTATATTTATCATATCACTACGATGATGATAATACTTGCTTTAATAAGCAAAATGTCTTTGTTTGTTACAAAGAAAGATATAATCATCCCTTCCTACTCCCTTTGTCCACAATAATTCTAATTATAAACCTGTCTCATCAGTGCAACATAAGAATATGCAGCTCGAACAATCTAAAATATAAAAATCAATATA
>JAODAH020023743.1:0-11011 GCA_027574865.2 Coproporus ventriculus
CAATTTGTTCTACAATTTCTATTTCATCATCACACAAATTTTCCAATTGACTTCCTAATAACGAAGCCAATTGTTGTTCGTGAACATGATAAGGCACCACAGCTAAATTCTGCCCGATGCAAAGGAATAAATTCTTTTGCAAACACCACAATTTTGTAGTATTTCTAAACATTTTATAACTTTGTTTGTGCTGAAGGGTACGAAGTTGTACATTGTAGATTATCAAGCTGGCACCTTCCTGATTCGAATCTGCTCCATACATAGCAATATAATCTCGATTTAAACGTGTCATTGTAACGTTATGGTTATAAGAAAAATATTTTATAACCGAAATTAGAGTTGGATCAGTCAGATTCTCTAAATTATGCAAATATAATTTTCCATCCGAACCTGAAAACAAATTAATAAAAGTTATAACCAATAAATAACGTAATCAATAAAATTATACATACAAAGCGTTAACAAAATTAAATCATCGTCTGTATCATCTAATAAAACATAACCTGCAAGGTTAGTTCCAGGTTTGCTTAACATAATTCTTGTATGTTCCTCAAATTTTCCATTTGAATATACCGTCCAAGTTAGGTATAGTTCCTCTTCCGATTTTATTACTAATCCGATATAGATTTTATTATTAGTGGAAACACATAATACATCAATAATCGATTCCTTTTCTACATTAATGACGCTTGTAGGATTATATCCCCTACGATTTTCTAAAGCCTCTTTTAAGAGGCAAACGTTTCCATTTTTAAACACAATGAATGAATCTTCTTTTACAACAAGTAAAGTAAGTATCGGGATGTTAAACTGAAATTAAAAATTAACAAATAGATTGTTAGGATTGTTACAAAAGAAATATTCTTACTTTATATTTTTTCTGTTTATCTATATTATCTATTTCCGCATTCCAAATCTTGATGAAGGTATGATTGAATATGGAGCAGTATTTTTCTTCCTCTTTATAATAAATCACAGGGGAAGTAAATTTATCTTTCGTCCTCCAACTAATTAATTGTTTCTGATCTGCAAGCTAAATTAAATATTAAATTCTGAAGCAATCTCGAAGAATTTTAAAAACCTTATATTTGATTGCAATATTCTTTCCTAATGTAACAAGTACACATCCGGGCTCGATGTCCTCATTTACTCCGAGCAAACTTTTCTCATCAATTATTGGACATAATCCATAAAATGAGCCTAATTTTGCCATTTTCAAAATTCACACGTTTTTACCTAACCTATAACGTAAACAGAACTGAACACAACATCAATTACATCTAGGAACATCTAACATGAAGTTAGCAACAATAAGCGTTGCCAACATCTTGGACTAGAAATATGGGATTTTAAAAAACTATGGTATTTTAATACAGAAAATGCGATTTTTCAAGGAAAATACGTGTTTTCATTATTTTATAACAGATATCTTTCTAAATATTTATACCACTAACTTTACTTCACTTGCCAAATTGCTTTAAAAAATTTCACTGCTTGAAATTTGAGTGGAATGAACGTAAAAGAGAATTTAAAAACTCTTTCCTTTGGCTTTATTTAATAAAATATAATTTTCTTATAATAATCTAAACAAATACATTTAATAAATAAATTAAAAGGAATGTACTTAATCTAAACCTTTTCCAAGGTCTGCCCATGGATCAGGTACTTCAAGAAAGTACCGGTGCATTGCTTCAATGAATCTATCTTGATATTCTTGGGGAGGCATGATAGTGGGTAACTTTCCTTGGCCACCTAATAAGCCAGTTTTCTTTACAATTGTCTCTAGTTTTTTATCCCACGTAAAGGTACGGATGTAATCTAAATTTAAAAAAGTTAATTATCATTAAAAATAACATTATAAATTCCATAAATTTAGATTTTGAAAATTTATAATGTAATTAAAATATTACCAATAATGCCCAACACAAGTTCTTTATTTTCCGAATCTAATCCTACAAGTAGTGAGTAATCCATAACCAATTGTGTACTCAAAAATTCGGTATCATTTTGTATTGCTGCTGTCAATACTGCTTTAGAATGTGGTAGAATATATAATGGTGAATCACATGTCACTAAAATTTGTATATAATTATCAATTATTCTCATGACTAATTAAAAAATATACTTTTGAGTAAATTTTCATCGAGTAATACAATTTCCCCATCTTGATTGTCAGGATTTACCAAGCGATTCCTCATCGATCCTTTTAAATCAAATTTTTGTGTTACAACACGATTATAAAATAAATTTTCCATGACTAGAAGGTAAGTACGAAGAGTTGCATTGGTTGCATCATTCTTGTAAACAATTTGGTATATTCCTACGATTTTCCCTAATAAAGTTGGTTGCCCAGTAGAAAAACAACGATGCATATATTCAAAATAATTTGAAGCGGATTCCAAAAACAATTGCACCTCTGATTTTGGCATTTCTTTTAATATAAACCTGTCATCTTTAAAATAATTCTTTAAATATTTTGAAATGTTTATGGAAATTTTGTTTTACCTGTTGTTTTACAAAAAGTCGAACCTGATTTGCCACCTCGTGCGTTCCAAGGCACTGATCGGGATAAGGATCTTATATAAGCTTCCTCTCCAATTGGAAGAACAGTTTTACGCAATGCTGTAAATTTTTCTGCATAATATATTCGGCAAAAGAAATTGCATGTAGCATCTTTAAATTGTATCTCGACATGTATTGTTTTTCCCTTTTTAGAATCTTCAACTTTTTCAGGAGGAATTTGCTCTACATTTGCTCTAAAAATTTTGAAATTAAATACAAATCAACATTGAACAAATACCAAAATTCTAAGCAGATTAAGAACGAGTTGAAATGATATTTGTATTTATAGTAAATAAATCTTACCCGTTTTCATTCATACTGTTACTAATACTTCCCATTAATTCAGTTTTACTATCTTTTGTTCTTAAAAATGATAGCAACCCAGTTGATGTGGTAAAATCACCACTCTCTCCTTTATCTTTTTCACTGTGATTCCGCCTCTTGTTTACTGGACTCGGAGTTTGTTCTGTACTTATTGGTTTTTTACCAATTAACTCATCATAAGCTTTTTTATAATCATAAGAATTGAGGGCATAAGCAATTACAGAACTGGGCTCTGATTCATATACAACAATTGGCGCATATATTCCAGTACGAAGAGTATAATGTTCTCGATTATTAAAAGCTGTCTATGAAGATAAAAAAATTGATATATTAAATAGAATATTAAAAAATAAATAGAAAAGTATACTAATTTATATACCTGAATTGGTCCTATTGTTGTTCCTGAAAATCTAGAGAAAATATTTTTAACAGATTTTCGATCAACTTCCTTCTTTCCATCATGTGAATCCTCAATTTGTGATAAAACTGTCCCATCTGATTGCGACCTTTGATGACCTTTTGGAGAGGATGATATCTTCATATCTTCTAAAATAAATTGTATTTAATATTAATTTTCGTAATAAATTTTTTTATTATACCATCTCCTTGATCTAAACTTCTATTTTTTTTAGTAATTCCAGCAGTAATCCCAAGTTCTTCCTTTTGACTAACAATGCTCTCTGTATCGGAATTTTCTGACTGCAAAGTTTTGGATTCTGTTGAATTTGGACTATCCAATTCTTGATAAGGCGACTTCTCTTTTTTCTTTTCCTCTTTTTTCTTTACCGAATCTGATAATTTTAAATTCCATTGTTCAACTGTTTCAACTAAAGAACGTTTCACGCGAACTACTGAATCACAAATTTTCCAAACTGCATTTTGTACATCTAAAAATATTTAAAAATTAGTATAATAATTTAATCATAAATTTTGAAATCTTACCACCGTTTGGATTACCAAAATCAATTTCTTTATTTTCTATTGTGGGTGATGTTAATTTTAATTGTATTTCTCCAATTTTTTGCTTAAATACTTCTTGTTCTTTTGATAGAACTTGTTTGAAACTTTCTACAAGATCCAAATCACTTAAAACCATTGGTAATCTTTCTAAAATATTCGAATAAATTTCATGACCTTTCAAGGCTAAAATTTTCATTTCATCAATTAATTCTGTTTGTTGTTTGAGGGTGTTGTATTTCATTTCAATAATTGAAGATGGAAGAGATATTTCCCACAATTGCACTGAAGTGAATCTAAAATTAAATTTTAAAATGTTCTTCGATAAAAAAAGAACTTTATGTATTATGTAAAATAGAGTGAAAGCAAGAAGTAAGCATTTGAAGCAAATAATAAATGACATATGAGTCTAAGGCTTTAACGTTCTAAGATGAAGTGTAAGTTTTTCTATTTTTTTACAATAATTTTTTGCAATATTTATTAAATTTACTTACTTAAATGAGGCTACTTTATTTTTATAAGCGAAATACTGATAGTGATCATGATGTAAACTGTGCTCACAGGAAGAAATTCCTCTTCGAGAATAAATTCCCCCTCCATGAAAACGTAATTCTAGATATTTTGCGAAAGAGAAAGACCAAGTATCTGTTGACATTGGCACTACTGGTGAAACATTTTGACATTTCGAACACCAACTCCACATCACAATATTTTCCTCTGGCGATTCTGTATCTAAATGATTCAACGAGATACTTACACAACCTGAGTAATGTACAAATCGTCTGATATGTTTTAAAATTGGAGTATCACATTTTGATTGGCAAGTGTACTTATCATTAAAGCAGTAACGTTCTAGAAAACAACCAAGTGGAATATCATTTCGTCCGTAGAAGTGAATACATAAGACCCTGAAAATTGAAATAAGATGTTATGGTAGGAAAAAGGCGAAATATAGACTTACCAGGGATTTACACAAAAAGCTGGGGCATTACTTGATTCATGACTGAAACTACAAAACAAAACTGCCATTCGTTGATGGTTGCGTGGATCCAACACATCCAGATTTTCCGTTTCATTTAGATATAAAGAATCCACATTGTTTTCCGATTGGGAATTTGAGGTAGGTTTCTTGATGTATCTTCCTCCACAAGCTCGAAAATTTGCTAAGAGTGCTTGAATCTCATTAGAATCAACGCTTGTACAAAATTGAGTTGTTATGAAGGGATGAGGTGGCTTTAACTAAAACAAAGGTTTCATTGAAACTGCCTCATTTTTGTTTATCTTGTAAGCTTTTTAATTACTTACATTTTTATTCAATTCTCTATTTGAAGTTTCTATATTCTCACATTCTTTAATTGATTTCTTCTTTTTTCTATTGGAAAATTGATCACTGTAATAAATTTGGGATGGAAAAAAATTTCGTAATTTACATTTACGTCCGTTTTCAGTTTCCAAATATGGTGGTGTAAAAACGATGTAAGGTGAAATACACAAAATTGTGTCATCTAATGCTTTCCGAAAATGATTTGAAAATGGAAGTTCCGCCACAGACAGAGTCTCTGCCTCATTTGCTTTAAAAACATCATCTGTATTATAAGAATGCAATGGATCGCTAAAATCACGAATTTCTGTTCCTTCAATTTTCTTTTCCTCCAAAACACGACTTCTGTTTTCATCACTTTTTTCTGGTTTAATCACATTGAATATAACATTTTCGCAACAACTAAATAACTCCTCTTTTGACTTCTTAAGTTTTTTAAGCTCAGAATTTGGAACTGTAGGGGAGTTTTCTTTACTATCCTCAAAAAATTCCTTACAATTAGGTGGAAATGCAAATTCATCCATTAAAAATGATTTTTCCAGCCTCCAATTGTAAGAAGCAAATAATAATAAGGATGAAACGGATTTAATGTAAGTTAATTCCAATTTGGAAGCTCCGCGTAATAGAACTGTCCCTCCTAAGTGTGAATTTGGTAGTCCTTCAAAAAACATTAATGTTTTTGAACCACTTTTTTCTATTTCAAATGTTTTTAAGTAAAATTTTTTGCATGTTCCTAATCTTGGTCGACCGATATGTGCATCAACAAATGTTACTAAATCGGCAGATGTACATCTTGCTATTCTTTCAAGAATATTGTGTTTTACATTTATTACTAGTGTAACACCTTGTTCTCGTAGTAAATCTTGAGCTAAACGGGAAACATTTCTTTGAACAAGAACTATGTTTGGTTGAAGAGATATGATACGTGCAGCTACATTTCGAAGGTATTCGTGTTCCTAGAAAAAGAAAAAACATTAAACTTTAACATTAGTCCAACATAATTTTACTGGAACGAAATAATGTGAAAGTATATACAATTCAGGAAAAAATGACAAGTAATCTATGACATTATTGTTAGTTCTCTGACTGTTCACCTCCAGATAAGTGCAAAAAGCTAATAAATGAATAAACAGAGATAAAGAATATTTTTATATCTTTTCATATTTCAAATTGGTTTAATTGTTGTAATTCTTATATTTTATCCCAAGGTATAAAATGGATGAAATGGAAAAACATATATCTTACTTGCATTAGGACAGGTTCTAACGACATTAATCTCCCTTCAGTTCTTTGGTAAACAATCGAACCTTCTAATAAAAGAATTCGAGGATTTTCCCACTTTGTTGGCATACTTTTATGAGCTACATTTTTACTGCATACAATACCACGAATCAATTCACATGAACTTCTTCTTCCTCCTGATACCTTTTTAAACTTAACGTACTGTCGTATGTCTAATTCTTCTGCATCGTGATTCACGTCTAAAAAAAGTAAATAAATAAACAAACAAGTATTTAATATGGTTTAAATAAGATATATTCAAAATATAATGAGAGCAATGATTCTTCTTTTTAGAAGCTCATTTTTATTTTGAAATTGGTAAAATGTAGATGAAATGAATGTACAAAACAAAGAAATAATTACTATGGGTAGCTATTATAACTTAATTAATTATAATTATATTCTCACCGGGTCTTATAACATCAATAATTTCCTGTACTAAAGGTAGAATTACATCACTCCACCCCAAAGATAGCCCTTCAACACTTAATAATTGCTTCAATAAACTCATTTCGTGTTGAGCATATGCATTTGTCAGTAGTTCGTAAGCTGCTTTTTCTCCATTTTCCTCACGTAAGTGTGTTGCATTGTGCCATCCTAAAAATAAAAATTTTTACATCATATAATTTTTATTAGACAAAAATAGCTTTATTTATTAAAAATAATTTTTAGTCTATCACTCACATACTCCAAAATATCAGTTAAAATATAAAATTAATTAAAATTTTCTTACCTGATTCGGGAACAAATTCTCTTTGTTCAGAAGTTCTTATCAAAGCATTATCGTTACAAATACTTTTATGCTTTTCTAAATCGACTTCACTCCCAATTGATTGTAAACTTGTGGAAGCTGGTGGAGGTCTCGATAAATAAACTGTATTAGCTCCTACATTTAAATCCAAAGTATATGAATTGGAGGAAGTTATTCGACCTGGAAGGGGCCCGGTAGTTGGAGAAATCTGTTCATTTTCCAAATCTACTGGGGAATATAAATTACGTTTTTTATAAGAATCATACAAATAATATTTGATAAGAGATGTAACCAAAGCCAAAAAAACAAAAGGTACAGGCATTTTAAGCCAATTAACAAAAGGACTTAAGAGCTTGGATTAATAAAGTACATTTAGGAGATGATTATAAAAAGGTTATAGAAGATACAATTTTATTTAGAAAATTATTAGATTTTAAAATAAGAAAGAAGGATGATGTAGAACTTTAAGAAAGGAATTAAATTGACTGGACATTTTTTTATTAAATTCAACTATTTATCAATATTTCTTTATGATTAAAGCTGATGATGTTTGCTTTCTAATTTATAGATGATAAGACAACTGAGTAAAGGTCAAAAAACACTTACCAGGTGTAATACATTCTTGAGGGACATATTGCACCCATGTTGGCTCATCTTGTTGGTTATTTTCCATATCCTGTTTAATTGGTGAAATTTCCAGAGATGAAATGGTTCCTAATTTATATAAAGCATAGCCATCAACAAAGCTGCCAGGATCAGACAAGCAAATTATATAACCACCTTCAAGCAAGGCTTGACAAATTGCTGCGGCTTGTATTCTATAGAAAATACAAGAAAATATGTCAAAAAAATATTAGGATGCTTAAAAAGTAAATAAATTTTATTTTAAAAAATGGTTTACCTTGAATTTGCTTTTTGTTGATAAATTAACCAATCTACTAATTCTGACCCCATCAAACAATTTGCGAAAGTTCTTAAACGATTTCGATGTGTACGTAATGGTATACCTGTGTTAGGGCGACAAATCTCTTCAAATAAATTGCGTAATGAAGTTGAATTTTGTAGCGCACGACATTTTTCTTCACTTGTTAAATAGCTAACTCCGCACCTAAAAAATAAAAATAACAGTTAAATATATAATAATCGTTATTTTGTAAACAGTAATGTTAAATGTAAATTGTTTATAAAAATTGACTATACATATACACCCACCCATTACAATAAACGGAATTTCAAAGAATCATCTTTAGAAATTATTTTTAAAGATTCTCATTTATGTATTTAAAAATTTCTCTTCCGATACATTTCTTTATTGCAAAATAAAACTTTTAAATCAAAGAACTCACCTTCCTGATACAAATTTTTCCTCTTGATATCCGACTGATATCTTTCTTTTTAAAGTACCTCCTGTCCCAATATTTTCCGTCGTATTTAAATTAGGTGATAATGCATTGTTTAAAGATGTATTTGAAACAGAAGCTCCATACTTTATCTGTAAATTCTCTTGCAAAACACGTAAATCTGCTGTAAGATCTGATCCAATATCAGGTGATTGTAAATATGATAAGACAATTTTACAGCAGTAAGTGCATACACGTAAATCACCTAAAAAAAATTATTAAATGCAATGAAATTTATAGAAAATTTACTTGATTTTATCTTTACCTGTACATCCAAAAATTTTTCCTGTTATTTGTTGATTGCAACAATTTGAACAAAAAATTTGTCCACAAACACGACAATGGTGGCGGCGACGGAATGTTGTGAATCTCTCACAGCATTCGTAACATTCTTTGCTGACTGAATCAGGCATCCAGTATTGTTTTAATTCAGAGTCAGAATATGCCTGAAGATTCTGTAAATAATATTTCAAAAATACAATTTTAAAACAAGCTTATATCGTTTTTCCTGAAATTCAACATTTTTATTTGCCTTACATTTGTTTTGAGTGCCATCAAATTGCTAATACGTTTCAAGACATTTGGTAAACTTCTCCCCTCTGCCACATCAACATTATAAACAATCGATTCAGCATCACCCTCGCTATTCTCCTTATCAATAGCCCATGATGGTAAAGCATCTTGCGAGGTATCTTCTGTAGGAACAACCTCTGAATTAGATTCCACATTTCCGGTTGATCTACCCAATTTAAAAAATTTCGATATAAATTGCCCAACACTTTGTTGCTTCTCTTCAGGTTGTAAAGGGGCAAATTCAGTTAGTTTTGTAGGAGATTGCAGGTTCTTATTCATTTTTCAAATTAAATCAGGTGATCATGACAGCAACTGTCAGTTATGACAGATGTATAACCTACAACTCTATACAGGTAATTTAAAATTGTCTTACTTCTTGAAGTAATAATTACCGTTTATATGATATAATATCCATCCTTAATAAATATTATTAATTTATATAAATACCAGTAGTGTAATTATTAAATACATTTCTATTTTGAAATGTACAAAAACTTGATCAATTTGTATAAGATTGATTCATGTATTCTTCAAGAAAATATAAAATATGGGGGTAATCCAAAGTAGCTAGAGATTATATGTATGGCACGACCCTCTTTACAAACGTTGGGGGTAATCCTGCAGTTTATCCCATCCAAATAGGCAACCAAGTTAACAAGCACTAACATTTAAATTAATTTTTGAAATATTTTAATGAGGTGATAATATGTACCGACATATTACTAACTTGAAACTGAAAACTTTAAAAAAATTTATAAAAAATCTAATTTTCAGCAATTTAAGTTCGTTTTTTGTTAATCTAGAACATTTTCAAAAGTTTTATTTAGAACATAGAAATGTTTCGAAAAAATTAGCATTTTGATTTAAAATCATAAGATTTCTTTTTAAAAAATATGTAGGAATAATAATTTCAATAAAATAAATATAAACTCAAGCGTTTTCGTGAGTTTACCGGATTGCCGGATAAACTGGAGGATAACCCTTCATTTTAATTATTATAAGAACGTTCATTGGATTTTTAAGAAATTTTTCTAGACATTTCTGGATATGTTTGTTTAGAAATACGTAAGGTTTCATAAAACTTGTCTGGAAAGATTAAATTTCTTCAACTAGAAAACATTGAAAAATGTCCAATTTTTTATTCAATGGGATGGGACATTGAATAAAGAATTGGGATAAACTGCAGGATTACCAAAATGGGAAACTTAAGATATGGAATTGTTGTTTCTAGTTATTAAAAATACTTAAATTAAGTTTGAAAACTTAGAATCTTCATGAAAAGTAGGCAACCCAAAAAGCACTGAATTTCAATTCACTTCCACCTAACTTCAAGTCTTTCAAATTTTATTTTATTAATGAACCCGCGCTCCGCGCCCTATTCTAGGGTTAAAAGAGGTTAAAAGAGAAGCAAATTTTCTTTGTGTATTTGCAGTGTATTTTACAAAAATATGGACATTTTTTTCTGAAAGGATTATCTCCAGGTATATTTACTTCTTATTTTATTAAGTTCCTAATTGTTTTGAAAGATTATAACAATTCTTAACAGAAACTCACTCCACCCGTAAATTTAACTGTTCCATGAGATCCTTTCTTCAATCTAGAATGATATTCAACTTTTGGACTTATCTTATATGATCAAACTTAACTAAAACAAATATAAGCTTTGAATAAGAGAAAGAGTTTCACTTAAAAAAGATTAACTTAACTTCTAAATATTTAGTAAGCGAAAAGTTTGAAAATCAAACTGATTTTTTAATTTCTAAATGTAATAATTACTGTAAAAAGAAATGAACTTATGTAAAACTTATTTTTGTAGCTTTATTATCGTTAGAATTTCAGTGA
>JAODAH020023837.1:0-20860 GCA_027574865.2 Coproporus ventriculus
CTGATATGGGTATCCTCTATCTGTATAGTAATGAGTCTTTTTATAATGATGCTGTTTCAAAAACTTGCGTTGTATATTTTCTAACTGCATTACGTAATAAGAACATGATGAGATATGGCGGATTTAATGATCTATCTAATGTTGGTTCTATTGGTAACAACCAGATGCTCGTTAATTCTATGTTTTCGATACAATCGATTCATTTATGCGGATGATCTAATAATATTTGGTGAAGACCTTCAACAACTACAGATCAGTCTGAACCGATTAGAAGAATGGTGCATAGCGAACAAAATAAACGTCAATCTAGAGAAAAATAAAATGATGAAGTTCAGGAAAGAAGGTCGTCTTAAAAATAATGATATAGCTTATCTAGGAGAACACTAACTAGACTTTGTCAATGATTATGAATATTTGGGCATAACGTTGAAAATAACATTATCACTAACAAAGCACTTAAATATAAAAAGAAAAAAGATGGCTTAGACAATCGGTATCATGAAACACCTACAACGGCTATCTATAAAAACTGCAATTAAGTCACGGCTGTCACTTACGAGCTGAAAAACCTATGCTCAATAATCAAAGCGAGCCATCTACAGCAACTGGATAAAATAAAAGCAAGATACTTGAAGAAAGTGATGGGGCTTCCTAAGAATGCGACGAACACCTTCACATTCCATTTAGCTAATGTTAGAACAATGAGGGAAGATATTATAAGTTGTTACAGCGGAATAACAACGGAAGTTAAAAACGAATACACAGAGATATTAGAAGAGAAGAACTTGGGATTCGAAAGGAAAAACTACACAGAGGGGCCAGCATTTACTACTTAAAGATGGAAAGATGCCAACCAAGAACAAAGACATCTGACAACCCGGTACACATTTCATGGTTTCCACCACCTAATATTTAACAAACCGCATTTCCATGACATAGAAGAACAATGCTACTGTCGACTATTTAAACAACCAGCAGATAGATACCAAATGCAAATTTACGGAGAAAGAATGGACCACTCCATATTAAGCTGCTCTAGATGAACCCTAGCTAGTCTCAATCATTAAATTATTAAATTTGACTAAAAAAATTCTCATATCTATTGTATACATTTCATTTTTATTTTATTTTATTATCTTATTGTATGCTTTGTGTTATCTATGTATGTTTATCTGTTTCTGATCGAAACGAAAATGAAGAGTATATATTAAATTAATGTAGCAGCAAATTTAAAATAAAATTAATGAAAATCAAATCCAATTAATGCTTCAATTGAATTCAAATTTAGCATCCCTGCTAAATCATTCACACATTACACACCCCAGTTACATAATGCCGAGCCAACATTCATATGTTGAAATGATTCTATAGGATCTGAATGAACGAGAAATTGTATATTGTGTGCTACAATATTGGTTCCGTATGCATACAAATAATTTCAAGGCTTTGACTTTAGAAATATGATATGACTTTTCCTAAGGGATACGCATTTTCCTTATCTGTATATCGATTCGCACAAGGGACATTGATTTCACTTCACTAATTTTATGGCAATTATTCAATGTTTTCATTTTACTGCCTGTCATCATGCTATAAATACGCTATCCAAGTGAATCACTTTAATTTAATCAAACTTATTGCATAGTCTAATTCTTACTTACTTCTTACCGATTATAACATAGGAAATTTTTTAGACAATTACTGATTTTATCATTATACTTAATTTGAATCTGAATTTTTATAATAGTGATATGTAATTAAATAGGTGTGCTTAATTATAAAATAAAACATACGAAATTAAATTCTAATTTTAAGGATAATCATTTCCTTCGATGTAATTAATTTTTTAAGTTCTTGCAAACTCAGATAAAATGACCATTCTCCAGTGGTGAAGCGCGTCGGCTCCATTGTCCAGCGGTCGTGGCAATCGACGCAAGATTGAGTGATGTAGCTTGGAATCCCACTGGAGTTAGAAAATTTCTATCTGTAATTTAATTGTTGAAAATAAAATAGAACATTTTACAATATGCATCGTGAAACATTAGTTAGTGATAAATAGGATACATAACTAATGAGTATTAGGGAAGTTAAATATCAAAACCCAGGTGCAAATATTGACACTGACCAAATGAACTTTTCAAATTTAAAATTTGAACTATTTATAAAAATCATGAAAACAAGCGTAAATCCAAAAAAATTGAAGAATATTTAAACTTGAAATCCTTATATACCATTTAAGAGTACACAGAGTAATAATTTAAAAGATTAATTAATAGAAGCATCCAACAAAGTAATTAGAATAAAAGATTTTGACAGGAAAACTAGAGTGTAAATAAACGAATAGAAAAATACAGAGAATAGAAAATATAGTTGCAAGAAAATGTAGAATAGCTCACAATAAATACACCATCGAAAATTGTAATGAAATAGAGATAGAACCAAGGAAGAAAAAAAATTCTAGACATGTCGCAGAACTTACAGATAAACGATTTAAGAAGATAAAGCGGTTATAGAATTGTTAAGTTCCAGTGCAATTGTGAAAGATATTGATATTGATTGATTGATAGATTGTGGTAGAATATCTAAATGGCTGGTGCATAAGAAAATGTTTGTATTTAAAAATGTGTTTTATTGGATTGTTGAGATGATGTTGATATTTTAATACATTTTATAATTATAAGACAGTCTATGATTTTTTCAAAATTTTTCGCAATCATGTTATAGTTTTAAAAATTCTTTAAAGTCAACAAACAAATCTCGATACTGATACTACACCCTATGAATTTTGACAGTAGGCATATACTGTCGAAATCTAACTACTATTTTTTTTGTCCAAATTTATTTATCAGAACATCTCAAAAATCAAAAAACCCCAATTTTTGACAATTTTTCTGCTATTTTAAATTTTACAGGGAAATGCTCTCATATACATTAAACATTATTTAATATTAAGTTAAAACCATTAAATGGACGGAAATTTTATTTTTAAATTTAATCCATTATATCGGATGAGGTATCATATTTTGAAGAATATTGAGTTATACCCAAAAGTTTATGCAGTGTCAGTGGCTGCCAAATCACTAAGGACCGCTTTTAACACTCACACTTAAACTTCTGGTTAGTAAACCGGGAGTTACGCTCTGCCCAGAAGTTATCTTCGCTGTGTCTTTTACCACTCCTAATAGAGTTGAGGTTACAAAACCAAGAAAATAAATATAAAAGTAGAGAAAAAATAGAAAAAACAATGAATCTTGCTATTTGAGAAATTGGATGTACAGAGATGATTGCCATAAACAATATTTGATTAGTAATATAGCTTTGGTTAAAAAGCATTTGCTGGCAAAAACGATCTATTAACTAAAAATAGAGATATACATGCTAAGAAAAGAAAGAAAAAACTTCTAAAAGCATATATATAATGATAAATATTAATATTAACAAGCAGTAGATAGACCAAAATTAGATTATGAAGGATGTGAAATTAGAAAAGTGTATAGAGCTGACGATGACGATTATTTAAAATTAAAATACTATTTTACTTATCCTTTTTTATCTTTTTTAATAGGAGCATTAGCTCCATATAATCGTGTTTTTGGCTTTATTTTTTCAATCTATTACCAGATAGTAATTAAAAGTAAATTCAAATATTTTTAAATATTTTCATTTCTAAATATCTTAGTTTGACGAATAGAGAAATGAGATACATAAAGCTCGCAACACGTGTATGCGGATATGAAAAAATCTCATTTTCAATTTTTGCGTTTATATTTATTTCAATTTTATAGTTTTTGTTTTAAGCCTTTTTGATTAGATTTGTGTGATGTGGAGTTTTTTAAAAATTCCAGAATTTTACTGAAAGTTTCAGTTTGCCTAAGCCAATCAATTACATAATTGATTTGTAATATTTTTATAAAAATTCTTCCCTGTAGAAAGTTTATTTATTTAAAACGTTTTCGGTGTGGTAATTTAGAAATTTCGAGAATTGTTTGGAGGAGGAAATATTTTATCCGTTGTAATTTTTGGCTGCCTCCCTTTTGATTATTTGCAATTCTCGTCTGTGTGAGTATTCTTGCCTCTACAATTATTATCATATCTAGTGGTTTTAGTTTTTGTATGACATTTTAAGCATTCCTGTCCGAACTACTATTCTGAAGAGGTTTTCTGGACATACTAAACTTTAGTATACCTATTTGACTATATCGTCATTTTCATTATTATCCGAACTAAAAACTTGCTTGCGCAGTCTATCCGCCAATGATTCTGAAAACATCAAAACTTAAATAATCACCTCGACACAGTGTACGTATATAATACAGTGAGAAATTTTGGCGTCGGTCCCTTTGATGCCGTGTCCCCGATTTTTGGTGACCTTGCTGTAGCGCTTATGAATCTTATTGAAAGTAGCTTTAGCGCGAAATTTAATAGGTGCAAACCTAAATGGAAACAAAGATTTTACAGCTTTGACAGTAGCATCTATATTATTGGGAGTATATTGTCGCATATGCGCAATGAAATTTCAAATCTTGAGTTGCCCAACTGTATTCTATATAAATTGCCTTCGATACAATCAATTATCTAATATGTGTTGATATAAGTAAAGTGTCTTGTCACCAGATGAATTTTTTAGCTCTAATAATATCTTATTATCGGAGCGTAAGCTACTGCAATTGCAATCAAGTGAAATTTTCTGTAAATACATTTTTCAAAGGGAAATTTAATTTATTTTGATATTTCTGTAGTATATAAGCATTATTAATTGATCTTATTAAATGGATTATGGATTTTTTTTATATTATTTAGTTTGATTTGAATGTCTTGTTAAATGATTTTTTTTAAAGTGCTGTTTAAAAATTAAGTATGTTCGTTTGAAGTCTTGAGGTTTTGAAATAAGATATATGTTGTGAGAAAGTTATTAAAGTAAACAGGCTTTAAGTTTTTCTTAAAGAGTTGAATTTCGTAGTTTAGTAGTGAAATGAAATTCCATGGGAGATATTCTGCTTGAGTGAAATTGTATGCGACAGTTTAGTTTAAAGCGAAACGTCTAGCCCACTTAACCAATTGTTCAAATGTGGTTTCTAGTTTGAGAGTAAAGTTTGTCCCTAACTTAGAGAATAAGATAAATAAAGAAGTGTACTGCATAGTTGATCAAAATATACTATTAATGAATTGCAGGTAGTAAAAAGGAATTGGAGTGGAATCACGAGTAAATGAATTATGATCGAATTACTATAGAAAGCTTTGTTTATAAATTGTGTTTGCTCAATAATCGTTAAGCAAGGCTTGCGACTTTGAATGCTTAATGCACGCATTTGCTGCAATATACGTGTAACCGCTTTTAGGACCCGCACATAAATTCACAAAGTTTACTTGCGCGCTTTCAAATCACTATATGTAAAAGGGCGGTTTTCTAGAACTATTCTAATATTTTGTCTGCTCTCAACATCTGATTCAAAATCTTCCTGCCCAAGATTTCTATATGAATTTCTTAAGATGTGTGGGGTGCATGATGTATTTTTCTTCTTATCAATCTTTTATTTGAATGAATTCAGTTTCCTGAACAATATTACAAGCGCGCGCAAGTTTCCTTCCTGCCATAATCAATAATTCCGTAGCATTACTATCATCATCTCGCCATTTAATAATTTTTTGTCGCCCATAAAAAATTAATCAAACATTTATCTAAAAACAAGAAATGAGGGGAGCGTGCTCATTCATTTTTGTATGACAAAATAAATATATTGCTCCTATTGGAGGATCGATCATCTTTGATCAAATAAAACTGAAGTGTAGTTTGCAAGTAACTTTCTACCCCGCTTTATATTTGATTATTTTTCATCGAAGAAAAAAGTATTTTCAAAATATATCTTTAACTTCAACAAAAATTTAAACATAAATCACGAAAAAGAGACATAAAATTTAAATTTAGAATAAGTTAGTCATATCAAGTAGTTACTGTGCTCAAAGTTCATCAAGTTTTATATTGT
Organism: Coproporus ventriculus; assembly: GCA_027574865.2. Taxonomy (NCBI): domain Eukaryota; kingdom Metazoa; phylum Arthropoda; class Insecta; order Coleoptera; family Staphylinidae; genus Coproporus; species Coproporus ventriculus. The sequence continues at coordinate 5,985 of JAODAH020023837.1, forward strand.
TTCCCAAATTAATACATATTTAAGGGTGGTAATTTAAAGATAATATTAAATGTTAATCTTTATTGCATGAAAAACAGAAAATCCGGCGTAGTCTTTGGTTACAAAAATATCAATGATGTTTAAAGAATAATGATAAAATGAGTAAATAAAAAAAAGTGTAAATTTTACGAATCTTGATGATAGTTAAAATCGAGTTAAAGGTAGCAAATTGATTATAGAGGCTGCCGAGAAAAGAATTGATAAGCCGACAACTATAAAATATAAATTAAAATGCTTACTAATATTACAAACTATAAATGTATCGGCAGAAGAAACTATATTCCTCTCTACTTCTAGTATAATCTTCCTCACTTATTTTGCCATTAAACTTGTTCATAATTCCAAACTAAACGAAGTTATCTAATTAAAACTTTTATTGTTACAAAATTTCCTTACATTAAGCTTAACAATATTTCACATAATTACATATCAATTTTTTCTGTCTACAAAGTTTGCGAATATATTTTTTTTTCAAATTTTAAGTTGCCTCACCAAGTTATTATCCATTTATCACTTTGAAATTTTGGATTGATTTAATTGTTAAAGCTTCGGATTAAACTAGAATAAACTAATTAAAACTTTACTCCAGTCACATTTTACCGCATTTAATAATTTCAATTTAATACTAAATAGCGTAGTTACATCCGATTTAACTGATTTAAATTAATTTCAAAGCGTTAATTCTGCGCTTAAATAATGTTGGTTAATTTTATAATACTTTTAGCACCTAAATCTTAACGTAATTCTCTTGTCATATACTACATCAGTATATCATAATACTTTAATATAATAACTGGGATATAGACATTGCACAAACTTTTGCTAATTAATTTAACTTTGACAAGTTAAATTTGATGTGGTCATGTTCAAATTTTTTTTATAAATTATTAACGAAAAGTAAAAAGAATCTTTCTTTATCTTCTTACTTTTTCATTTATATATAGTGTATTTCACTAGTTGCATTAAAGACAACTTCATGTGGTTAATGCTCATTTAATATACCGAGTGTTTAAAGTTATGACTCTACCCGTTCTAGTGTCTTTCATAATTGCAATATAGTAATGAAATATTCAGAATAAATTAAACTGAAATTGAACTTTCACCGAGTCTATCTTTGTTTGTTTGTATCAATTGAATTGACTTAAAATATTTAAGTTGTGTAGCTTCTACTTTGTGGTGGTTAATTTTAAAACTATACGAATATAATCTCAAAAATGTTTTTTGAACGATTCAATACAGTCCTCGATATTCATGTTTCCAAATAAAATTTAGGCAAGAATTATCTGTTCGGTTTGCAATTTACAGTACAATATTGACACCATATTCGTTTTCAGCGACTCTTAAAACCAACTGGGTATGTTAAATTAAGCGACAAAGGATTGTTCTGCTTATCTCTCTAAATGGTGATTTTTCAAGAATAAGAAAGTGTCTTAAAGTTTAAGTTTAGTTTTTTGTGATAAGCAGATTGGATATGCATCTGCCATCTGGTTTCCAATTTATAACAGTCTGTGCCTTCACATTGAACGAATACCCCGAAAATTCTGAAATTTCTATCGTTCAAATTAGACTGAAGTTTGTTATAGCCATGCAGAATTATTACATGCACTTCTTAGACTCCAGAAGGGAAGATCAAGCAGTAAAATTGCTTCAAGAAAGTCTCATAAATAAATTAGATAGTCCATTTCTGCTATCGAGTATAACTTTTTATGTTCCAAGGATTTCAAGTAGGCACGCGACGATTTTCTACTTATCATCGACAAGGACCAACATTTGCAGAAAAGCGCCTATATGTACTATATGTTATTATGCCAACTCCGCTTCTCTTAATGTTTGCATTTTATGATTTATTACATTCTACTTTATCGATATTTGATTAACATAATCGATACGTAGACAAACACATTCTGTACAGAAAACTATGCTGAGAAAGCACCCATATAAAATAATTAAAGTACATTTAGTAAAATAAAGTATCTTTTCAACTAACTAAATCTTAACATATTTAGAAGATTCAGGGGGATATACAAAACAAATTCTGACATTTTGAATGTAACTCAGTGATTTTTTTGTAAAAAAAACACAAGCGCGCGCGTGCGTGCGCGCACGGTCACAGACACACACACACGCGTGTACACACACACACGCGCATACAGTCGATTATGCAGTACTATACAGAAGGTAAAAATAATAAAAGATTTTAAAAACTTAACTTTCATTTTAAAATGATTTTTTGTCTCAATATGTATAATAAAAAGCACAAAGTTAGAAATTTCACAATTTTTTTAAGTGAAGCGTAATGATTTATTGATTATATAAATTGTTTTGTATCCAAGAAAATGTTTTTAAATTTGGTTTACATGGAAAAATAGGTAATTTGAAATCAAAGGCACTGCATTAATCTTTCAAGTAAAATAAATTTTTTCTTATAAATTTTTGGTATGGATAAGATTTATAAAAACAGATATCGCGAAAAATCGGGAATATCTTTTATTTTAAGGTTATAAATAATAGAGGGACGTTATTTGCATGACGAAAAATTTATTGCTTGAGGGATGTGGGTCGTTTGAAATCGCTCCGGAGGAATGGGTTTTATTTTGCTTATGGGGATAATTGGCGTGTTAAACTAGAAATAATCAATGAGTACAAACTTTATGTGAAGTCGTTAGTAAATGATTAAATGAGATGGGGTATGTGGGTTTACGTATAGTTTCAAATGAAAACATCAGGATGCGATGGTCGAGCGGCTATTGAATTGTTGGGTCCAGGTCTAGGGTCATGTTGCGGTGCATATAGGGGTTGTGACATGGGAAAGTCAACTAACTCCCAAGTATCAGTTCAACGAAGCGAGAAAGCCACACTTGCAGAACTTGAGCCATTTCGCTGAAACAACAACTAGACTTGACTATTACTACTATAACTGCATTTTGTAAGCACTACACATGTATTAACTTACACTTGCATCATACTTTACTGTCTCTCTTACATTAATTACTCTCTCTAAACTTTTATACTCATTTCGTACACATAATTCAACAGCACTCAATAAACATATTCATTAATATCAGTATTCCAAACTACACCTACTCCCCATTATCACATATCATTCAAGTCCATCGTATAATTACTAATCTATCTATATAGTCTAGGAGAATAATTTCTAGTGATGTACTGTACCTATATTTTCACATTTACTGTTAAGTAATTCATTTTATGGAGTGTCTGTTAATTGAAAAAAAAATTTAGATAGCAAAAAATTATTAAAGAAATAAATAAAAAATAGAGAAACCAAAAATTTGAAAAATTGATAAATAAAATCCAAATCAGCCGTCACTTGACCTTCGGAACGTATGTACCGTACTGGTTTGACAAGTTGAAAAAAATCTTCTCCGATTGTTACGAAAATAAGCGCAAATTCGAAAATTTTAGGGTTGTTTCAATCTGTAAAACGGTCCTTAAGTTAACAAGTAATTAAAACTTTTCTGAGGATGGCCAGTTGATTTCAAAAGATAGCTTTAGCGATCTTTTGTGATGTCCTACAAGCTACTTACAAAATTTGACCTCATTCAACTAAAAAGTTTAAACGCTGTAGTGTTTATAAGCACACATACATAACGAAAGTTAAAAGATCGAAAAAAGAAATTACTAGAAATCAAGAAAGTAAAATAAGGAAAATTAAATTTAAGTTAATTAATTTCAAATAATATTAATATAAATATTGATTTCTAATATAACCTCTAATTTTTCAATGTACTACTCGAATCTGCACCCAAAGTTCGAAACTACCTAAAGATAAGAGCCCAGAATATGTACACACACAAGACAACTTAATTTCTTACACAAACTTTTCAAGTTCGAGAAATTCAAAATCACATTTATGTAAAATAGAGAAAACTGTAAAAAAGACCATAGAGGCCATAACTATAAAATTAGTCGTTATAAAGCTCGTTTTTCAAATTATTGTGTTACATATACTACTATTTTATAGTCACGTGATATAATTTTGTATTTTCGTTAGGGAAAATAATATTGGATAGTTTTGTTTTCTTCACATTCAAGTCTTACTTCCGCATACATATGAATACGTGACATAAAAAATGTCATTCAAAGTTTTGTAGATTTTATCTATGGCGCTGTATTTAATATGTTTAATTGGTAAAAAAAGTAGAGTTCCCTGGTTGGGTCGAAGTTTTTCGTTCGTGACTTTTTTAAATTGGAATTCATATAATTATTACAAAATAGTTTTTAATAATAGCTCAAAGTTACACAATACAATGCAGTTCTATCAAACACATAGATTCATCCATATATTACGTAATTATAACAATTTTTGTTTTGTTCCAGGTGAGTCACATTTTTCATAGTTGGATTCGAGGATGTCATTTATATGGGTGTAGAATGAATATTCAAACGTATGTATATTATACTGTTATGTGTGTAGTTTCTTGTAAATGATACAACTATATAAAGATAACACTGATTATATGTGTCGCAACTAGCAAACTTGTAATGAAATCGTATGGCATAATTGTAATAATAGTCTATAAAATTGGTAGCATATGCTGCATCGACAAAACTAATTTATTAATGTACTGCACCAAACATTATCACAAGAGATAAGTTGCATGCCCCATTTACATCCCTCAAATTTACAGTGCACCGCAATTTTTCCATAAAATATATCCTCGTTAAATTTATATTCCTAATAAATTTTGTGTAGAAATAATTATAAAGAAACACTTTCTGATTAGAGTGTAGTGTGATAAAAGTATGTAGTCTATATATGTATGTAGATGGCAAAGTTGGCTGGATCGATTGATTTATAGCAAAGTGTGAGAGGATAAACTAATCGAAATGACAAATCCAGATACAAGCGGCCATTTTATATTTCACCCGTTTTATTATTTGGATAGCGCCCTATTGTATAAAAGCGGTGCATTAATTAGTTACGTAAAATGGAATTGAACGGAACAATAGCCTAAAAACTTATTGTGTACGCTTATTTCATTCACTTGAAATTCATAATTTCGTACTCATATTTTTATATACAATATTTAATCTAAAGAAAATAATTATTGCAAAGATGATGTTGCATCAGTTGTGACAAGTATAATAGTAACAATAGTAAAATATTTGTTTGGTTACAATGTAAAGTTGATCATTAATTAAATATCAGATAGACTTGACGTCATAAAATATAAAATTTAATATCTCGAATAATTTTAAAGATAAATGAATGAAACAAAGAGCGTTATTTTCAAAATTAAAAAGATTTTCTATAAATGGAAAAAATTACTACGGTATTCTCTAAAAAATAAAAGTTGATGTCACTTCCGACAAAACCGGAAGGGCAATTTTTGTCAAAATAACAAGCGATCTTTCTTTTTTGGTCTATAAAGTGTGTACCAAATTTGAACTCGATTCAATGAAGCGTTTAGACGCCATCGTGTTCACAAGAAAGTTGCACATACGTACGTACAAACATACATACATACACTCTAGGGTGTCCGTTGAATTTAATATCTCCCTACAGAAAAAGAGGATAAAGAATATAAAGCCACCGAGACTCTGCCATATCTAAAAGGCACAACTGATAAAATATCAAAAATTTTATCCAAGTATGATATTCGACCAAGCTTCAACACGTGCTCCAAACTACAACACATTTTTCTGGGGGCGAAAGACAAAGGATAGTTAAAACATCAAGGGATATATCAAGCCCAATGCGGGAATTGTGACAAACCAATAAGAAAATAGCAGCGAGAAGAGACGAACATAGAGTTGCCTTAAAAAACCAGGCAAGTCTTGTTTGTGTACTTTTGGAAGATTTTAGAAAATCTATAGAAATTGAAAAAAGGATCAAAACATCTGGCCGAGACGTCAGCTAAATTTAAAAAATCCGAAAAATTGATTTTTTGTTACACCATCTAATAGCATTACGTCCTTTGTATGGAATCGTCAAGCCAAGATAGTGGATTTCCTGCAATCGGACAAACTGCTATCCTTCCTTTTTATACACTAAATGTAGTGGATGTATAAAACTAATGATTTGTTACGCCATCTAATGGGATTACGACGAGAATCACATCTCGCACAAGAGAATTGTGATGCCGACCAACGGCATTTAACCCACAGAATCCCCCATAGAGTTTTCATGCTAACGTGTGTAAGTTCACAGTAAGCGAGCGACTTCTGAGAATGGCACAAGCGATTGCGCCGAAACGTCAAGCGGACAAACCAATCACTTTTACGCGGGATAACTGAGAACCACCTTGGATTATTAATACCACCAAACGTGATTTAATTGCAATCTTTTCGAAATAACAAGCAACATAATGCAATATAAAGTTTTTATTTGGTTTTAGTTGTTTAATGATATTGATACAGTATGCTCTAATAACTACATGAACAGTTGTTACAAATTGTTTAAATTACTTCAATTGTAAATTCATTTCGCAATGAATTAATAAAATATACATAATACTATAAAATCAAGACTCCCATTTAAACTCAAAAAAGAAAGGAAAGAAAAATCAGATTTAAAATATGAAGACCTAAGGAAAGTAATTGGAAAGTCATTTGTGGGTAAAAACATAAATTGGTGTGGAAATAAAAGCGGAATTTATAGTATTATGATTATTTAAAAAGAGCTTTTGAATGCACTTTATTTAAGAGGTGGCTATAAAATATTTCCATTCCGGCGGCTTAAGGGGATGAAATTCACGTTTTGTGTGCACACGATTTTTTCATCCACGCAGGAAACCCATTTGGTAAACGGCCAATATTTAATGCTTAATGGAGAACGAAAAGCGCGTGCGACATAGCTTTCTGTAACATTTACTTAAAAATTGTGTTTATATTTACCGTACACAAATCATGTAATTATCATAAACGATATTTTGAAGAATTGTAATCTTTTATGCTATATTTTTTAAACAATGCCATGCCGCTACTTTATAATTTATAATACACAACACATTTTCTTTTTTCCGTCAGTTGGGGATTCATCATTTACACAAAATAAAAACCGCAATTAATCTTTCAATTAGCAGTTAACAAATTTAGACGATATTGACATTTCACTATTCTTTTTTTTTATAAAAAATGAATTCTAAAGATCAAGGATAAATGGCTCACGAATTATAATTTCTTGCAAATAAGTTTTAATAAAATTGTGGAGAAAATTCTTCTCCTGAGATTAACATGTCATGAAATTTGATAGAATAACTTTTCTAAAGTTAATTATGAATAAAGTGATATTTCTAAACTTGAAAAATATAATTACTAGATTTTTTATGCAATATGTATAAAAGCCTTTTAGAAATATAAATGATACCTGCTTCATGCTTCGCACTTAAAAATCTAGTTGTTCAAGAAATTAATTATATAAAATCGAATATTTACTAAATATAACACTTTTTATTCTATCCGCAAAAAAGTGATCCAAATGAATTTTGATTTAAACTGGATTTTAAAAATTATTTCCACGAAGAGAATTTTTAAGAGAATGAAAGTGAAGTTTGCACTAAATAGAGACTGTAAGAAGGCTGTTGTAGAATATAAGACAAACAAATTCTATAGTATTTCAGTGGAACTCAAAAATATGTGTAATTGAATCGGCCTTTACACACTCAGTTTTACATTCTAGCAAGACTGCACAAACCCGATTTATGCAGGCAAATCTAAGAAATTCGGTCGGGCTGCACAGGTCGTTGACCAAGCCAGTAGGAAATCAAATTCATTTGATATTTTTGAAAATCTGCGCAAGCAAACCTGAGTGTGAAAAGGACCGTTATGCCAAGGAAAATTTTTCAAATCGATGAGTCTGTTCATATTGTATAAATGTTTTTGTCTGTCCTATATAAACTTTGTGACAATCCAAGCATGGAACTAATTTTCTAAACTTGATTTGTCTTTAAGGCCTGGGATAATTAGTTGTAATTTTGTGAAAGTGTTAATACATATTTTAATTTGAAATTTCTGTAAAAACCTCAAAATTTTGTCTGTCACCCATTTAGCGGATGATAATATGATGTCATTAATAGACACCGACAGAGATCTTCATGATAAGTAGAGGCCGGTTTTTTGTGCAGTAAAAATCCAAAAAATTTGCAGTAAAACACCCAAAATGTGCAAAATCATGCATTTAGAAACCTAAAACATGCAAAACCAGATTTCGAGATTCAGCATGTTTTACATGTTATTTAACAAATCGGATATAATTGTCGGTGCATTTGGAATATTCCTTACTTTTACAATCGATTGGATCCATCTTCTTCTAATTCATTCATAATTTCCTTAAATTTTTTAAAATTTTGCTGCATTTAACTATGTTCCCCATCGCGAATATAGTTTAAAAAGGGAATATTAGCCCCTACTAATACGCAACACAAATCAACGTAAAACGCATTTTTTCTGGAAGATGATTGGAATGAATCGACAAGACTTATTTGTTTGGTTTATTCACCGATTTAATGTGAATATGTTCATTTAATTTATTAAATAGTAACTGAATTTCGTTAAAAATTATAAAAAAATGTCTGAATTTAGTTAAAATGGCTTAATTGTGCACTTTCGAGCAGTAAAACGCCAATTCGTGCAATAAAGCTCAAAAAAGCCAAAATGTGCAATAACACAAAAATCCGGTCTTCACTGATAAGTAACTGTCTATACATATAATGCAAGGAAACAATCCGATTTTCAAGTTTCATTAAATGCTGTGTTTGTGTCTCGGTTTTTACGACTATGTTGATTTGAGGATAGTATTTGATGTTTATCAAGAAAATTATTAATCCGGGTATTTACAACTTATTCGTAAAATTTTGAAAAGATTAACAGGATAGTTATAGGGAAATAGCTCTCTCGTTTAAATCGATCTTCTTTTTTATAAAGTGGTATAATTAATTCTACTTATAACAAAGGTAAGCTATAAATTCTGTACATTGTTTCAAGATAAAAGAAGAATGTCAATATATACCAGAGGCGTGACTGTTTGATAAGGATTTGAAGATTCTCATAATTTCATTTGGTGTAACTGGTTCTAAATAAATAGTGTCTGAAATTGCTTCGTTGTGCGGTTTAGTAAAATCAGTATATATTTCTGCTGGTAGTGTCTTGGATAGATCAAGTTCCATGTTTGTAAAATATTCGTTTATAATGTTTGCAGATTACATATCTGAAATTTCGGTTTCATCATTATTATTTGGATTTATTTGGATATGTTCCTTTTTCTACTTTGAGTGCCTTTTTTACTAAATTCCACAGCGCTTTTTGTTTGTTACCTGCGTTATTTATTAAATTATCGTAATAGTTTTTCTCTGCTTCTTGTAATTTCTGTTTATAATAATTATTCAATGTTTTGTATTCTGATCAAAGCATGGAGAGGTATATACAGGATTACTAATTGTTCCAAGTCTTCTTTTTGGGTTCAGTAACTTTGCAATAGTCCATACTGCCTAGTTTATTGTTACACTTTATATTTGCAATGCTTTGATTAAAGTAGTTTAATATTGTATTTAAAAACCACGAGTATTTAAATGGTAGCTCGGGGCATTAATTTGAAAATATTTCATATTAAAATTCCCCTTTACCAGTTTATTAAACTTCGATGTATTTGAGTTACTAAATTTTTTTTTATAGAAGACTGGTTCTGTTGTAGTATGTTTTGAGTAATATTGCATTCTAATTGCTTTGTGATCTGATATAGAATGTTCGACAACGAAAGAGGTTTCACAGGTAAAATTTATTAAAAAGTTATCTAAACGGGATTGATAATTGTTATAGTGAGTTTGCGTGGGTTCGTTTATGACAAAGTGATATTAAATCAGTAGACTGTTGTTTTTGGGTGTGATTTGCATTTTTCCCCTTGGGCATAATGTGCACGGTAGAAAGATGATAATAATCTACAATTATTAATGTTTATTAAATCTAATCAATAATCATTAGTAGCTTCCTCCTGCACCATTAATTCTAAATATGGCAATTTGTTGCTAATGTTTCGTGTATTATGATGTATAATTTTTATAACATTTTTTGTTTCATTAGTATTTTGTTTAGTATTGAAAAATTGTTCATATCACGATTTGAGATTAATAATGGATTCAATTTAATGTTTTTGATTGAGTATTTATATGGGGAGGATTTGAACTTGTCTCTTCCACACAAAAAATAATAATAAAAGTATCTTTTGGCCATGTACTTAAAAAAGTGCATAAGAGTCATATATATTATTTAATTTTTCATTAATAACGCTTCTACCTGATATCTCTATTTTTTATAGTACTCTATTTTAGTTTTACTTCACTGTCTTGATAGCCTAGGAACAAAAAAACTTTTGTGTTTATACACTGGGACTAAGAAACAGACACTTCTTCACTACCGTTTTCCACTCACTGTTGCCATTTTTAAGACGAGCGATGTCATCGGCTCCAGTTTCAAGAACTGATGCTCTACGATTGTCATTGACTTTGTATTTCTTTACATTATTTTCAACAATATTTATTTGCTTGTTGGGGCCATCTGTATACCTGGAGACCGGAGTTCATTCACTTTGGAGGTTATTGGAAATACACGAGATTTCGGTAGAGAATTTTCAATATTTACAGGAATCTTCAATTGTTAAATATTTTTACTTGATGATTTGCTTTTTTATTGATTTTGATTTTTTGTAGCAACATTTATTTTTTGAGATGTTAATTGATTTAATTGTTTACTCAGAATTTCTACAATGTTGTTTTTTTTTCTTGAATTTCATCAATTTTTTTTCTTGAATTCCATCATCCATAGCGATTAAGAGCTAAGAGGTGTTTTTTTGCACACCATTCTTGTCCTTCATGCATCGATTCCCAATTTGTTTTCAGATCGGCTATACTTGATGTGATATACTTCATCACATACTGGACATTTGAATGACTTGTTAAACGTGTGCTCGTTGCAACTTTTACACTTTAAAATATTTGTTAGGCTTACATTCTCATTAAACGCAGGCAATGAGGAATATGGCTTTTGCATATTTCTTGGCCTCAAAATTGATAGGAATTTAGGTTGAAAGAAACATGAAAAAGAACTTAATCAAAAACTCAGTCAAGTAATTTATCTCCTAAAAGACTTTAGCAAGTTTTTAGCTACCGATGCATTATATATATATATATATATATATATATATATATATATATATAATGTTAATATTGCATATTAACGTGGGATCATTTTAGCATCACATCTAGTATATTTCGTCTATAATGGGAAGCTGTCACAACACTTTCTCTCATAGGTTTCAAGGATGATTGTAAGAAAAATTTCTGTACTCTGAAAATACTTACATTGCTTAGCTTGTTTTTATTGGAATATCTCTTGCATATTCTTAAAAACATAGAATTATATATCACGCACAAGCAAGTTCATGACCACTACACTTAAAGCCGTGAATTCATTTATCCAGAAAAATCAAAAATCTCTAGATGTCCAAAATTATTTAACAGCCTACCCAAGGAAGTGAGATCTCCCCATAATAAGATTTAAAAACATTATCATATTTTATTAAATAAAGCATATTTTAGAATTGAGAACTATATCACAGAAGGTTTTAAAGCTATGAAGTTGTAATAGGGTTTATTAAATTTAGCTTTTTTTTTATTTTAATCGCACATTTTTAGTAGACCTGTGGATATTACTAAAATGTAGACCTAAAGTATAAAAATAACATATAATAATTAAGCTTATGAATGAAATGTTGCGAGTATTGTGGGGTAGTTAGGTGAAATTCTATTAAAATAATTACTTTGCTGCGGTAAAACTACATTTGAAAATAAGTTTTAATCTCAATAATAATTAATTTGGTGGTGACGCCAGCCATTTTCAATTCGATAAATTATACTGGCGCTTTATTGCCCTTGCCAACCTATTATTATTATAACGTTAGCTTGTACAAGCTTCCTGTTTAATCGCGTAATGTTATTTAGAAAGCTCTAAATTTAAAATAAACATTTATATAGGATTTAAATAAAATTAGTAAAAAACCATAAATATTTTCACAAATAGAGCATTTATCCTAGTAATGATTATTACTAATAAATATAGAGTTTGTGCGAAGAAAAAATGCAATTTTGTGTTGAAAATCTCGCTCAGATTAAATTCGCCCTAATTGAAAAACTTGAATAAATATCAATTAACTTCATATTATGTACTAATATTAGCTCGATATTACCTCTGAATCATTCTAGTAGAAAACAACTTTTTCCGTTTCATGTTTGGAAAAAGATGTTAATTTATGATTTATTAATTTAGAGTAAATATTTTGAATTTTTCAATTAGTAATTGCTATTTGATAGAATAATAAACTGGTGTTCTGTTTTATTTTTACTTTTTACTTGCGTCAGCTTTGAAATTTTATTGCAAATAAAGGATGTAAGTTTAAACATTCATTTAATAAATATTTTTAAAGCTTCTATACTTAAGATTTAAGATTTCTTAATCTATTACCAAATGAAAAACAAAATCATTATGATTGTTGCCGGTTCTGTGCCATTCCTTTTAGGTCTCTGTAGTTGCACGCACCGACATATCTCTGGATCTGTTTCATATAAGCCAGTGTTAGTCTTCCATGTCCTTGCTTTTTGCTAGCTTTCTCGGTTTCAGTAGTTTCTTTTATTAGGTTAATCAAACCTTTATGCCTCAGAATATGCCCTATCATTCTGTCTCTCCTTCTATATATTATATTCAGGATCGATCTGGTTTCATGCATCATCTCAAGGATTTCGTTCGTGATTTTGTCCATCCAGCTTAATTTCATCATCCTCCTATAACACCACACCTCAAAAGCTTCCAGGTGTTTTACGTCTTTGCACTATATTGTCCATGTTTCGCATCCATATAAAGCTATTCTGCTTTCATAAGGTTTTAAAAATCTCTTGCTGATCTCTATGTCGAAGTTTGTCGTAAGAAGTTCTTTCTTTTCCGCAAATGTTTTCTTGGCTTGTGCTAATCTGCACTTAACATCTTGTTTACTTTTGTTGTCATTTATTATTTTACTACCCAAGATTCTTTTACTTTTTCCACTTTCTCTTTTCTGATCTTTATGTTCACCCGTTTCTTATTTTCTGTCTTAATTTATTTCATTATTTTTGTTTTCTTGTTATTTATTTTCATATCATACTGGTTCATCACTTCTGCCATTTTATTTAGTCTACTTTGCAGTTTGTTTTCATTTTCAGAGCATGGTAATGTTGTTATCTCCCATTTCGACGCCTATACTTGGGTCTTAAATATTACAGGAAATAAATTGCATCCTTGGCTTACTCCTTTCTTGATACTTGCTTCCACTTCTTCGCCTTCGATGTTAATAATAGCTTCTTGACCTTTGTAAAGTCTGTAAAAACAAAATATATTTAAAAAATATATAACACAAATGTTATTAATTAACACGTTTGCGACGTTACTGAATTTGTCTGTTTTACTTAAGAAACGCTCTGTTTACGCCCTATTCGGCTGAATGAGTCCTGTCTACTTGAATCGAATTACAACCGAATCGCAGTCGAACCACAGTTACAGGTCATCAAAAATTAAGATTAATTTGAGTTTAGCGCAATTCTTAGTTAATCTTCAAGCGGAACACTTCTTGTACAATGGAATAAAAAGTATCTTTAGTCGCTATGTGTAGACTGTAATAGACTTATTACAGAAAATAACATAGAACCAACACAAGTTAGGCGATAAGTAAGCGCTGCATCCCTTCTACTTTGAATGCTAACTCATTATTTCTTTGCTCATTTTCAACTGAATAGTTATATTTGACAAATTGTACCCTCTGACGTTGAAATATAGATTGTGATTTTAAAAAATTTACCTAAGGAGGCAATAAATGCAGAGAAATAAAAAAATGGATGAAGCAAACATTAAATAAAAAATATTATTAGTTCATAACAAGTCCAAAAATAGTATATTAAAGCATGGAGTGGATAAGGCGCGAGTTATAGCACGAGTCCAAGTGTATAAAACGAGCGGCGGCAGCCGTGAGTTTTATAAAGGACGAGTGTCATAATAGCCTTATCCACGAGTTCTTTATACTATTTTTTGTACTTTAGGTCTTTTTGTCAATTTTAAATGCATATTAAAATTTAAAAAAAATATAAGGGAATTTTGTCGCGGTTGGTAGAACAAATGTCATTTGTGACAATTCAAACCGAATTCAAATTAATTTTCACAATATCTGTAATTAAATATTAATAAAAACTATTTTATCGCATAAAAACACGAAACATTACAAAATAATTTGAAATTTAATTGATTCTAGGTTTTTGTATGAAATATTATTTAAAAATTTTGACAATACAAGGAAAATAAAACTATCGCCAATATAAATAACTAACGTGCGCATAATGAATTGGAAAAAAATAGGTTAATAATATCCAATTTGGTTTCAATAAAATATTCACTTACCTGGCATTAATTCAAATGTCGTGGTCACATTTATATTTATCAGTAATCAAAGTTTCACTTTTCACTCTAAAAACTAAGTAAAACTAAACACATTTTAAATAGTTTCGGTTTTCTATTTACGCGAATTTTACTCATGTCACTTAGTGTCATTTTGTTTGTTTACATTTATTTCACTACCAATCTCGAAACAATATATTTTACCAATTTTGTTACGATACGCGAGTCCTTAGTAACGAACTGAGTTCAGTGTCGTACTAGTGAAAATTTTTCAGGTATGAACGTTTTGAAACACGAACGACCGAAGAGAGCGAAAGTTTCAATAAAGTGAATGCCTGAAAAATTTTCCCACACGAGTATTGTTCAAAGCTTTTTGTAACGAGCAAATATAAAAATTCAATTATAAG
>JAODAH020023996.1:0-10896 GCA_027574865.2 Coproporus ventriculus
TCTAAAAAATAATGTTCCTATCTCGATGTAAGATATGAATATTTATGCTTGTGTTTTAGATTCACTCAATTTGACGCCATTTCTCCAAGCTCTTAGGAATCGAATCAACACTAGCACAACATTAGCAAAAAAGCAAACAAAAAATTTATTTATAATTCAAATTATATTTATTTATTTATCATCAATTCAACGAACATCTTATTTCACACAACACCAAAACTAACTGAATCTGACGATGAATAAATTTAATAAAAAAGTTGGGTGCCGTAATGAGATCATTATGATACCCATTTGGGTTTCACAATGAGTATGAAACGATTTCATCACTTTTTAATAAAACTCTTTAAACTAAGTATCAATGTTCCCACATGCAGTTGAAAAATCAAATCGATTATTTCGAAATAGTAAATAACATTTTGTTGATATATAATTTATAAACACCCTTTAAAGTTGTACGTGTGTATTTGTTGGAATGGCGTCATGAATATGCAATTACGCAATAATACACCAAACAACGCTAATTAATATGCATGTTGGGGTTAAATAATACTGATGGCGGCTACCGTAATCACTAAGAATAATAGTGCGATTAAAACTAATTATATTTGTTTTGTCCATTGTCCGGAGGTTGCTTCGGCCAAATGGTTAGGAATTACAGAGGGTTACAATTTTTTCTACAACAGGCTGGTCAGTTTGCAAAAGGGCGTACAGTTACAAAAGGAGGATAGGGATAGCTCACCACAACACACTACAACGCACTGTTGACCGCCTGATTCATAGGACTCCAAGCTTTAAAGCTAGAGCTACCACAAAATTTATTATAAATTTTCGTTAGGAAGACAAAAAAAAACAGGAAACATGCAGAGTAAAGTTGAATAACCAAAAGCCAAAGGTAGGTACAATTTTTAAATGTAATCAATTAAATTCACAAGGAAAGTTTAAATTCGGTGTTTGATTTAGTTTAGGAGGGTTGCGCAATATTTAGGCGAGCTTATTAAATTAATTCGGCCGCTTTTAAGTTTCCCGATTAATTCTGTGTTTAATTGCTGTGCTATCAAATTGACGGGACTTTAAGGGGTTTATATCCACCATGGGACTAACTGAAATAATATCGGGCAATAACACTTCTTAAGTCATCCAATGTTTCCTAACTCAAGTTATAAATATTATGCATATTATGAAGAACGCGTTTTATTACCTAATAATTACTTGAATTTTAATTCAACCCAAAACCGAGACAGATTAAAATTAAAATACTAATACAAATTTAATGTCTCATTTTGTTTTTGAAATTGAAATAAATTTATATATTCATTTTTTAAGTTGTTTATAGCAAGTCTGCAATTCCCTCTGAAATTTTACGCATTGCGTGCAATTTTTTTGAAGTAAAACGTGAGTGTTGCTTTGAGATTCTGCAACATTTTATTCTGATCTCCTGTGTGTACACTTCGTCGTGTACTTGGAAAGTTTGCAAGTTAAACACATTTCAACCGTGCTCTTTTTTCATGGTTCTTTGGGAAGTTTGACATTCTTCTAATTAAGTTTTATCACAGTTTACATGTTCCCACCTTTTATAAAAAAAAAAACAAATATTCCCTTGACTAATTAGACAAGTTAAGCAAAGTGGGAAGAAATTGTGTATTAGAATCATAAAATGTATTAAAAAGAAAAAGAAAATGTAACTCAAAAGTATAGAAAGTATTTAAATAGTGCGTACAATCTAATTGATAATGATGATTCGAATTATAGAACTTTTTTATAACCATTGCTTATTATAATGTACAGAGATTTTATTGTGCTTCTAAAATAAAAAATATATGAACTTAAAAACGCTTAATTAATATTTTTATTGAGCTTATTTTAATACCAATGAATTTAAAATGCAAAATGAAGTTTGTAATTAAATAAATTACATCCCTGCCGCTTAAATGGCATTTAAATATATTTTTTAATTGCACATTTAGAAAGCTTTCTAAAGGTCTTTTTTATTTCATGAGATATTACAGGGTAAGTAAATGTATATGAAATTTATGGCATACTTGATATTATCATTTTATATACGTAATAAACATTAATACTGATATAAAAAGCTTAAAAGTTTCCTCTTTTTTCAGTTAAGAATAGGGAGAGGCGTAGTTTATATCTTAATAAATTAATAAATACATGTTTATGTATCGGAATGAAGACTTTCAGTAAAGGTCACTGAAATTTAAATTTTTTGTGATCATTTTCCCGATATCTTTTTTCTCATTCTCTGAGGTGTAGGAAGTCATAAATCTAAAGAAAGTCAATACCGGAAATTTGTGTAAGTTATACATCGTGCGAATAAAAAATTCCAAGGGGTGCTTAGTGTGCGCCACACCCTCTAGAAAGGCACATATATCTATCCAAGAATTGTACGAGTTAAATTACAAGGATAAAAGGCGCAATATATGTGTCAAATCCATCTTTTACACACAATTCTTTAAAAGGAATCATAATCTTTATACATCTCTATAAAGTTCATTCATAAAATAGTAAATTTAATTATAAATTTTAAAAGTTTTACTCATATATAAAACAAAATATTTATTTTCATGATTTTCAGAATATTTCAAGTGTATAATTCGAAAAGAAACAAAGTTCATTATTATTTTTGCGGTACAAAATTTACATGTAAAAATGAGTGGATGAAAATAGATGCTTTCAATTAAAATAAATTTAATTGCAGTGCAGATTTTTCATTATTCATCGCATTGTCGCTCGAAAGTGGTCTGCTGTATTCATCAAAACGTTTCCAAAGTAATAAAAGTAATTATGTTTTATTAAATTTCCTCACGGTTCACACAAAACATCAATAAAAAAAGGAACAGGACGATTTCCTTTATTAAAAGAGTTGCTGAATTTTATATTGTGGAAGTTATTTAAAAAGAAAAAATGAAAGGGGAGGCAGTAAACATATTTGAAAATGTAACATAACAGTTGTCTGTAAATAATTCTCGCGTAATTAATTTTACAAGTTGCAAACAGTTAAATAAAGCGAATTTTGGGTGAATAATTGCAGAAAAAATAAATTTATTTCGTTATTAACATTTATACTACTAGAAAACATGTCCCTACAATAATTTTCAAATTAACTTCCAACTAAAAACAGAAACAAAACAATAGAAAAGATTAATTGAGAGCTTTAATTTATAAGATGGAGCGCGAAAATTTCATTCCATTTAGAATTCTAAACGGAATAATGCATCCAACTGCGCCCTCCCGAAGTTTAACCCGGAGTGCATTTTGATGCGCAAAACGATTAATCTTCTGAAATTACAACGATGTCACACTATTATCTCAATTAGTCTGCGCACAACGCAATAATAAACAAATCAAAAATTATTGTGTTTATTAATAAGGAATGCATGTATGGTACACTCCTACCATGCACATTTTTAGTAGGAACGCAAACAATTTAATCAGGCATCAACAGAAAGATGCAATCTTCTCTTATCCTGAAGGCAGGAAAGGCTATCCGTACGAAATTGCCAGTTACTGAAAGCCCCAAGTTTTACAGAATGATGATGGCAGAGTAAGGGGATGGAGGCGCACAACGCGAGTTTGAAATTATGCCATAAAATCTAACATTTCTTGTTAACTAAGAATTCGCGTAATTGCAGAGCGAATGCATCAAGATAAATATGTGTATGGATTTTGGAATAAAATGTAATTAGGGAAGTTGGGAGTTATACGGATGGGATGGGCCAATAAATAAGATGGAAAGAAGATAATGGTGAAGTTATCCACAGCGCTATAGATTAAGCAAATCCATTTAACGTGTCTTGTAATAAAAGAGTCTAGTATCTACAAGACAGTTTTATAGGGGCCGAGCTAGCGTAAACCACATTAGAGGGACACTATACTTTAACACAGAGGCGTCCACCCTTTTTGGCAAATATAAGGATTTGAGTTTCAAACATCAAATGCCCCTACATAAACAGCCTATTAATTACACATAATAGTTTAAGCTCCCCATTTTAATTAAATAAATACGAGCAATAGATTTTGCGCGATCCCCGTTTTTGAGTTGAAATATGCTTCTTGCTTGAGTAACAACCTACCAACTATAAATAACCATCAGCAATGCATTAAATACTACTTTCCATTCTTTAGGATGAAATGGCGGAGGCTTCTCTGCATAAATAACGCAATAATTTTTCAGGCTTAATTACACAATAAATTCATTCTTAATTACTGCAATTAGAAAACTGCACGATTTTTAATCGCCTGTCTGCATGAAATTATTCATCGCGAAAACAAATTAATATTAAAATGAAAATTCCAACACCAATTAACTTGATACAATTGGTGTAATCTTTTTATTTAATTATTCAAATATCTTTGGTTTTAGAAATATTAAATTTTGAAATTAAATCTATAGATTCTGAATATAAATAGATTCAAATTTGATATTGTTACTGATTATACAATGCCGCCTTCTTGTACTGTCTAAAGTAATTATTGGAACAAATTAAGCAAATCTGCGAGTCGCCCTTTCGGATCAATTCCTTTACATCCTGCCGTGCCCTCGTTCTACCCCTTATAAACCCGCTCGCTAATTATTCCGAGTGACTGTAAAAAAAGAAATCGATGTGGCACGGCACTAAAAACGACACCCAAAGATAAATATTTATTTGGAATGTGCCCCTTAATTACCTCGAATCCCAGTAATGATAAAAAAAATCTTTATATCTGAAATGCGCCACGATTCACCCTTGACAATTTTAATTTGAAGGATTGCGTGCGAGAAATTACCACTTTTATAGATACAACTTAAACCCAGTTTTAGTTTCCACCCCAGCACCCTCATGTGGATATGCGTCTTTGCACTTATTGGATTTAAAGAAAATTGGCCTCGGATTTAATATGTGACGAGATTTGATGATGCAGCGCGGACGAAACCGTGCCATAAATTCTTATGGCATATAATTTACACTAAAATGCGATGCAGCTGGCTGAATCAGGGAGGAGGTGAGAGGTTGGGTTATGTAAACATGCCCCCCGGCATAATTTACTAGGGACAGACAGAATTCGGTGAATTCGTGCTGGTTTAAAAACAATTGAACACCACAAATATGCAACAGTTGAAGAGGGTGGAACAGGAGGAAATTTACGATTGTTAAATTTTTATTTAATAGGCATTTTAGATGCAAAATATTATATCAAATTTATCCACAGCTAGCCCAAATCTTCTACATTTATCAAAATTTCGTTAACCTACACTAACAAAATAGTTTTTTTTATTTCTGTTAACAAAGAAAGTAATTTATCCAATATGTCTAATAATTTTCACGCGACTGAACTGTTGTTTTCAATGCGATGAAATAAATTTGTATACTAATCAAAAATTTCCTTTCGAACCACCCAGGCTCAGAAAAGTGGTGGAGGAACAATTTTAGTTCGTGTTATGTTAATTCACCGGAAATTTTAAATTAAAATTGACCTCATTTTTATCGAAACTCTAGCCGACTTAGCTAGTTCCTCGTAAAACGGAAATAAATCAGACGCTTGTCTACCGATAAGGATTTTCTATGCATAAATTCGAAAGCATTTTTCATTTGGACAAGCCATTAAAAAAAAACACAATAATAATATAATAGATTCAGAAGACATCAGATGGAAAAATGATTTAATCATTAAAATCGAAGGTAATCTCTAAACTACTGTTTATTCAATTTAAAAGGAAAAGCATTCAAGTAATTATTTATGAGAAAAGCTTTTGTAGTGTACTTAGATTTTGTTCTTCAAATAAGAAATAATTTCATAGTAAAATAAGAACATTTAAATTACTTCAAATTGAAGTTACTTCAATGGAACAACTTAAAAAAAAATTAAGTGAATTTTAGTTTTGCATTTAAATTATATTTTTTTTTTAAATAAGATATTACTCCATAGTATTTAGAGCAGAAAATTTTATTAACTCATAATAAATTTTATTTTATAAATAAATAATAATGTCAAGAGAAATGCAAAAGTGCGCTCTTAGTTCTTTCTAGTCGTTTTTAATGTTATACTGTAACTATAAATTTTGATATAAGTGTGTGTTGTGCTTTTAAGCCAAAAAGGCAGGAAACAAAAGGCGGAAAGCATTCTTTCCTTTTCAGTCCCCTTACTCGTAGACACGGGGAGGACGACAAAACAGCAAGTTTGGGGTAAGTTATGGCGGCACTCTATGGAGATCTGGGCGCGCTTAATTCACTTCGGATCGAGTTTAAAGCGACGGCCATCAATTTGGAAATGTCTCTTGAATAGTCGCGCACGTTCTCACAATGAAACGTAGAAGCGAAGTCTCAAAAACAATGTCCCACCCTTTCCAGCCCGCACACGTACGTATGTACATACTAAGAAAGAGCGAGAACAGAAAAGTTAAGGGAAACAAGTGGGAAGTTTTTTCCCGAATTGCGGAAATTTATATAGTTTCTGGAGGAAAAGTAGGAAAACTTGCGAAATGCGGAAGATTGTAATATAAAATTTCTCCATATTTGCTAAATTAATTTAAAATTATTGAGATTTAAGTATTTACTGTGGTTCGGATGTGAAAGAACTTCGAGGAAAGATTTTCTAATAAGCAATAGTGAGGAGTTTTATTTTTATTTGTTCAATGCCCATAAAATATGCAATTAGAGAAATTGATACAGTTAAATTTGTACTAAACATAAATACTTTTGTTCTATCTTGAAATATCATGTTATTTATTTCAAGGTTCGATAGTGTGGCAAGCGTAGAGTGAGGCGTGTTTTTCCTATAGGAGCGATAATAAGTTCAATTCGGGGATGGTAGTGTAGTATAAACAATTGCCAAGGGAGAGATCAGGATTCTCCACTCCTATGCATATTTCATCTAGAATGTAGACTGCTCCTAGTGGGTGGGACGCACAACGCTCGCCGCCACTGCACAGTGATTTCATACTTCACTGAGAATGGCCGAGTTTTGCATATTTTAAGCGAAAAACGGAATTTCCTCATATTTTATTCGCATTATCTTTTTAAATTAAAATATGAAAGGCTTGAAAAGAACAAGCCTATGATCATTTCATTTCATTCTCGCAGAAAAAAAAAATCATCACTCAACATAATCCATATTGGGCTCAAAATACTGTAAAAAGTTTTGCACAGCGACTAATTATTATTGATTTCTTTGAAATGTGTTTACGTTATGATAGTTCAATTTAATGAAAATTTATTACGAGTCTTTATGCGCCCGGCGCATTTTCCATCATTCGTTATGTTCCAATATAAAAAAGTTCGGAACGGTAATAAAAAGAAATTCAAAATTATTGCATTTTTTATCGATACACTGCATAGATAAATTGTATACATTTTCTCTTTTGAATAAAAATAAAACGGTTCGGCTATCGGTTGTATCCATATTTTCCTTCCAAGATGTTTGTATTGAGATAAGATGGAAGCAATAATTTTTCAAAATCGCGAAATTTCACGTCGAGCTATATCTTGGCCAGCGGTCGGATCTCGCAATGTGCCAGCGAGATTTTTATTGTGTGTATGTGAGACGGCTGAATGTGATCATGCTGCACTGCTTATGATCACGGGACACGAACTAAAAAGAAAATATCTTCATTTCGATTCCTCCCAGCTAGTCCGACTCTTTGTCACAACTTTTCATTCTGTCGTGTATTCACCCTCGCCCCTTCTAACCCCCCCTTTTACTTTAACCACAGCCACACATACCAAATAAAGGTGACGTGTGCGAATATTGTCTATCCACCACACTGACATCCTCTAGATACACAAAAGGCTTGTATTAGAAGAAGATGCAAAATATTCAGGATTCGTATTTTAACCCACCACACTCAATACCTTCACGTATATGTGCGTTTGTTTTCTAAGGTGGTTGGTTTCTACATTTCTATGCCTTCAGATAAATACAAAAAATGCATGTACGTGTGCGAGACGTATGTATGAGTTTTCGTTCTGTATGTGCTGAAGAGAGACTGTGATATTTATTGCAAACACGAAATGTATTACTTTCTTTATATTGAGCTCGTATATGATACATTTACACAAAAATAGCGTATCAAGAATATATGTGTGAATGGTGGTAAGAGGCGGTGGCACTGCGGATAGATTCTTATCATATAAAGTAATATCCCATCACCAGGCTTGTACTTCAATGATACATTTGATTTTACACTAAACGAATAAGACTTAGAATTTAAAGAACACGGCTTCTTATTTTGAACAGTCAAAAAAAAAAAAGATAAAATGAATCATACAAAGAAATTTTTTAAAATTATCAAATGATTTTTTAACGTAGTCCACAAATACTTTGGATTATTTTAATTTATGATCATTCGATGTCAATTTCTGCCTCATTCCGTCTTTTAGGAAAATCATTAAATTTACCAGTAATAAAGAAAATATTTTTTGGTGTCAAAAAGTATTGTCGTGGTAGTGTAAACTATTGTTTTTATTTACTTTTTATACTTCTTGATGAAAGAGCGTATCCTGGACGTGTACTTTATAATTAATGTTCATAGTTAGAAATAATCTTCATAATTAAGTGGTTTTGGTGGCGTGGGAGTATTCTTGCAGTCTCATCTCTAAACCCATCCTCATTTTTACATAACTATATATTCCAGTTAATGTAACCAGTCATACACAGCTTCTCGTAAACTTTACCTCCCAACTTTCTAACTTCTAAATTTTATCTATAAGTAGAACTTCCTAGTCTCTTTACACACATACACACAAATAAGCTTGTTAAATATTAAACATTAAAATCTCAGAGAGTAACGCGTACTTTCCCCCCAAACAACTCCTAACCCCTCTTTCATTTTGATTGTTAAGTGGAATTACATCGCGGAAATTACTTCGGACTAGCTCTGTGGCTTTTCAGAATGCACACATTTTTAATTAAAACTTGGCACATACAAGTTAATGCATTAAAATGTCTTTCCATGCAATTATAATGCGGGGAAGGGTGGAATTTCCCTCTTATTCTTGAACAGTTAGTGGAATGGAAGATGCCGTAATAATGCTCGCATGAACACGCACGCGCTCACACATTTCCAAGTTAATAATTCACCCCACTCATACCACCTATTTTATAGCCAAATTAACGGGACTGTTTGTTATTTAACTGATTTACTAGCAATTTACTGCTACTTTAATTGTCCTATGCCATTAACACAGAGACTGCTGATGGTCCTTATTACCATAATGAACACCTTTTGATATATTGGGATGGTTAACTCGTTACTGAAGTCTAAAAGTTGTTTCTTGTTAAATACCTAAATTTAAATCAACTTGAACCTTGCTTGATGGTGAATAAGAGCAATTTCTAACAAAAAAACAAGGAGGTCAAATGTAGAGAAGTGTTATACGCATGGGAATTAAGTTATTTCGAATTTCTAGAACTAATTACTTTACTTAAATTGGAAAATGTTCGGAATGATAAGCAGTGGAATTGCAGGTTGGACGACATCTTTAAGATAAATATAATACGTTGGAAAGATCGATAGGAGTTTAATGACTTTTTTTGCTTCTTTTCTTTTAGTTTGTCGTAACATTCGACTTACTTTTTTAATAGGAGTATTAAAAAAATTACAATTAGATTAATTTAATCTTATTTTTTTTGAATTGTTAGGAATGTTGAACATTGTGCAATTAAAACTCCATGCAACGTTTTTTTTTTTATATTTAGATGGCGAATATAGTTACGACTGAAATTGCGGAGGGTAAGAGGCAAGGGATTCACTTTAAACAATCACCCCAAAGGGAACAGAATTTGCAACTTCTTCGGCGTTGTTTCTGGATAATACTAATAGCACCAATAAATTTGGCCTAATGAAAATAATATGAGATATTCAAACATCTGTTTAAAAAAGATTTAAAAACAATTATTCAAAAATCATTTTCTCGCATAAAGTTGATTGAATAGTTTCTTAGCATGGAACATGTTTATAAGGGCGGCTATCTAAAAGGGGTTTTCTAGCATAAGACATGTTTATGACAAGGGGTTTTCTTCTCCCGTTAAACAAAAAGCACAAAGCCTAAACTGAAAACACAATACAAAGTTCATTATCAACTGTAATGCCTTCATGTGAAAAATATCAAAAACTTAAAACGATTCTTTCACAATAAAATTGTAAAACTTTTTAATATTTCCATTTTAAAGTACAAAAAACGTAGCAGTAAAACTCCACGCTATTCTTTCTGTACAATTTGCAAATAGATTATGTGAGATCCCTCGATAACAATGTATTAACGATTGTGGTTTTGAGCGCTCCCAATCCGGCAAACTATTATTCGATACGAAAAATTTATAGGGAAATAATAATAAACCATAAAACGGTACCGTAATAGATCGTAAAGGGATATTGTCCCGCGATAAACAAACAATTTATGCAGACGCGCCAACTTCATAAAATTTGTTATAGTACTTAAACTCCTCATTGTTTCCTTTTTCCTGCTAAACACCAGCAGCATCAACTATAAGGGCAAATAGCAAAAAATAGTAGAACGGAACGAGACGCAAGAGCCAAATAAAAAAAGAATGGTACTTACATATTACTTACAGTTTATAACAACTGGGGACTCACTCACCTGCAAAAAAAAAAGAGATTAATAATAATTTTAAAAGCGCAATAAAATAAATTTCGCACTTAAAACATTTATTTCTTAAAGGTTAAGTACTCAGAAAAATAAATTAAGTTAATAACATCAAAAGAGTTTTATGCATTTTCGTTGTGAAAAAAAAATATAAATTTTCCAGCAAACGCATACGTATTTCTTCGATAATAGACTCGGCGAACCAGACGAGTAATCAAAAGATGCTCTTCGCACAAATAAAAAGTTATTCTCCCTTACATAAACATCAATTTTGTATGAGATATTTGATACTTGCATAATA
>JAODAH020023998.1:0-12112 GCA_027574865.2 Coproporus ventriculus
CCTATAAATTTTTGTTTTTCCTATGAAAGTAGATTATATTTCAAGCATTTTGAGATCAATTACACCTTTCCAGCTGGCATGGATTTGGAGCTACGATTTAAAAAAAAATATTTTTATTCAATGTGAATACTTCAGGTGCACCCGAAATGAAAAAATTTGGCATATTCGGATTCTACAAACATTTTTTCATAGATAGATAAAAAAAATTTTAATTATTTGCAAAAAATCAAGTTTTAACTTTTCTGTGCCAAAAATTACAGAAATCCAATTTTTTTAGCAGCCCTAATCAATAAAAAGAAAAAAGAACAAAACCCATACTTCACCGGGGTAATCTAAACGTTTTCACCCACAATTAGCCTTTCTTAAATTTAAAAATAAAATCATTATAATTTTCACTTTGTTAAAAATAGAAGCAAAAATTTACATTAGGAACTATTATTTTGCCTTCCTCGACACTCTTATATGGATAACCACCCTGCATATATGATTGTCTTATTAAGATCGTTTGACAAACAGTTTTAAATGATAATAAAACTACATAATATGTGAACTCTCTAAATATTTAAACTACAGCTACTCACTATGTCAACAAATGGAATTGATTCCATTGCGAAGTGCATATTGTATACTGTACAAGTTAAAAGAAAAACAGACAGTTGGTGTGTCATAATAAATTGATACACTGAATACCAGCTTGGGTAATTACTTCTTCAATATTTAAAGACCAGTAATCTACAACGTACATAATAAACCTATAAATATAGAATTAAAAAAAAATTATTAATGAAAAAGTGTATTTGCAACCAAACATATTATATTAAATTATTAAAATTTTAATTTATAAAAAAACCTATTTTTAAAATTAGCATTCTCTTTTATTACAATTAAAAATATGAAATAAAATACGGACATTTCAATATCTCCTAAAATTGTAATTTTATATACACTTACTTGTAATTGGTGTAACAATTAATATTCCCTTCAAATAAAATAAATAATGTAACATTAATTTAAACCTGATTTACCTGATTAACTAACTAAATAAAACATTTTGTGAACTTCTAAGCATAGAGCGAATCCCGGCCCAACATATCATCATAATATGGATAATCTGAAAATCAAAGTAAAAAAATTAAAGAAAAAATAAAAAAATTAAACATTCATTATCAGCATAATATTAATTGTTACACTTATAAAATTATAATTTTCTTAAGACATGGATATAGAAAAAAAAAAAAAAAAAAAATTAACTATACAGACTGGCTGGGAATTCTTCATCTTGATCATCATCATCATGATCATCGTGGTCAGGATCTTTACGTTTGCGACTGTAAGCCCGTTTGCTTGTAGTTGGCACTACATCCGATTCTCCATGAACAAGTGAATTTCTGTACAATAATAATGGCTGCCAATCTTCCCCTCTACTACTCGGCATGCCTGTACAAAATATATCATTAAAATAACTGTTTCTTTCATTACATTATTAAATAAGTTTCATACATAAGAAACAATTAAAACGTTATTCAAGCTATAAATAGCAAAAATTATTACACTTCTAAGAATAATAAAATATGTATACATGGAAATAATTTTAAATGTATATATATAAAAAAAACATTTAACTCATAATTTCATAATTGATATGTACTTTTGAAGAATTCAGAGAAATTGCATGTCTAGAAGTCAGTATATCGCAGTTGTTTTGTGTCTGAATGCTCCCATTATTATAGGTTAGGAAACAAAATTGTTTGAACAGTTCTTCTTAAAAATAAAAATAATGAAAATAAAAATAACTACCTGTTGTTATTCTTCTATCCAAAAATGCAAGGACAACCTTCTTATCAGGTTTTAATAACTTATTTGTAAATTCCGTTAGGATTTCCAAAAATGGTAAGTTTGGTGGTGGACCAGTAGGATCTTCTAATGGCTCAGAACCACTAACTGCAAATAATATTCCGGCACGATGCAAAGCAGTGATTGCTTCCCTATTTTTAAGAGCATCCAAACCGAATGATAATGCAAATCTTTTAGCTAATTCTTTTAGCCCAAAGAAATCTTCATGTTGCCTTGTAACTCGGCCTCCACTACCCAAAGCTTGGAACATCATATTTAAACTTAAACACATTGTTAAAGCACAATTAACTTTGTTAATTTCTCTTGCTTTACTTAGGGTGGCTTTTATAATATCCCCGTATTCATTATAATATTTTACATAATGCTTGAAAACTTCTGCTCCGGCTTTAGTAGGCATTATATTGTAAACGATAAGTTTACAGTAGGCTGCTAAGAAATTACGCCTTTTATGCAATCCTTCTATATGATGCTCATCTTGTTCGGAATCTTGTAAAGGTACAAATACATACGTTTGCACAAATTCATTCAAAAGAAGCTGTAAGTTTCTATCAGGTTCGCAGGATAATTCACTCAGTTGATGAGCTGTACTATGTAATTGTTCGCTGAATACAACAAGCAAATCACACAAGCACACATATGCTTCTTCACGAATCGATATATGTGGAGAATTTTTAATCAATTCCTGTGCAGCTTCTATAAATTCATTTAAACGACTACGAAGTTCTTGAATGCCTGGACCAGTTACCCCGCCACTTTCATGAGTATTTTCTAAGCTTTTTAAACCCCACAACAAGCAGTAGAAACATGAACTAAGACTGTATTTAATTGCCTCCGGTGGTAAACTACTATCAATTTCCTACAATTGAAAAAATAAAATAAATAAATTGATTTATAATAAAATTTTAAGATACTTACTTTAACATCTTGAAATAGTGTTCCCCATAAATTCCATTGATTCATATTATGACATGCATAAAATAGAGATACTTTCTTCAGGGATGAAACTACTTGGAAAATTTCATCTGCATTAGGAGTCTCTTCTCCTAATAAAAGATTCCTCCAATCATCAATTGCATCTTTATAAGATACAACAATTACATCTATGATTGTAGATCTTGCAACATCACAACGAGTATACAAGGAATGTCCTTCAGTACATAATATTTCCAAAGTTTTTGCACAAGTTTCAAGAACCTGAAAATAAATATTTCCTATATATACTAGGTTTAAATATACGTAACGTAAATTATTTAATAAGAAGACGGGTTGATAGTTTATTAAATTCAAATTACGTACCTCTGGTTCATGATGAACTTGTGCAATATGCTTCAGTTTTGTTAATAATGATTGAAGAGAACCTTCTTGACGACCACTAGTGTACAAATCAAGTTCAAAATATTGCGGAATGCTTAGCAGATTAGCTAGTTTTTCCGGATCTGCAGAATATTTATCTAACAATGGCGGTAAAGTAACTATAAAATGTTCAGTTAATTTTTGTTTATCTTCTAAAGCCTAAAAATTTCAAAATGTAATAGAAAGAATTTAATTTCATCAAATTTTTACCTGTTTTGCTTCTCTTAATGAAGATACTTTTCTGGTAGGTCCTCTACCCACTGGCGCTTCACCAGTAGCTGCTTGTTTTACACAACAAACCATAATTTCTATAAGACTTGTTTCTTGACGATTATCCAAAGGTTCTTCATTTGGACCAGGTTCTTCCAATAATAAATCAGTCATACACTCCCAATCTTTCATCATAGTATTCGATTCAATTAACGAATCAACTAAATAAGCTGCATGTTCATGCAATTCAGATTCAATAAAGAATTGTACTAAATCCCTTATAAAAGGAGTGGTAGGTAATCTACGTTTTCCCCTTTTCGTTTTTCCCACATCAACATCGTCCGGTTGGAACAAACGTTCATTTAAAAATTCACCAGCAGCTTGTGCAACAGCTCTGTGAGATGAATATACCTAAAAAATCGTAATTAGAATTTACATCCGAAATATTTTAATTTATATTTCTCACCAATTCATAAACATGTTCACAATCCTTATCCGTTAAAATTTCATTATGATGTTTTAAAATACTAATTACTAGTCTAACAGCTTGAACAGCAACATCATATTCTTTATCTAAAGTCATAGCAACAATTCGATCTTTAAATTTATTAGTAAACAATTCTAGTTTCCCTTTTAATTCTTCACTTGCATATAAGGGCTGCAAAGCTTGTAAGCAACGTAATCTAACCTCACCAACTTTATCATGCAACGTCCAACCAATATATTTCAAATAAGAATCATCAAGGAAATTAGCGTGAAATTTATGCATCCAAACACCAATTTCCGTCATTGCAATAGCTCTGATTTCAGGTAACGTATCCCGATATCGATGAACGAAAACTGATTTAAACATATAGGTTAACATATTTTTAATTTCATCCATATTCTCTTCCAATTCTTGACGTTTTCCTAACAAAGCTTCTAATCTGTCACTGGCCCTTTTTTCTCGGGTCTTCTGTCTCTCAGCTTCATATTGTCGTTGTGTATTATCTAAATTTACGGAAACGGTTAAAGCGACATCAACAAGCGCTGTCATTAATTTCATAGCACCCAATGTTGCAGTATGTCGAAATGCACGAACCTAAAAATTATAATTTCAATTATAGATATTAAAAGAAGCAAATCTATTTACTTGCGAATCTGATAATCCAGTAAGTAATGAAATAACGTTATCCATCAAGAACTGATCGTAAATAATAGAATACTGACATTGTTTTACTAAGGTTTGTACAAATTCACAGAAATTTGAACGGAATTTCTTCCATGTTTGACCAGCCATAATAAGCGGATATTCACCCGATTCTTCGTCAAATTCTTCAGTCATACGACGAATAATTGCTGCATGTTCCATGCTTGATTGCATTTGTTGCGTTATACGTCCTTTACATCCAGCTGCATTTATGAAGAACTGCATTAAACAAATTAATGCTTGCTCTCGATGAATCTAAAATAATTTTTAAATTGGCAAAACTTTAAAAAAATTTGATTTCAAATAGTTTTTAAAATAAATAGGAGACTAACCTACTGCAGGAGTGGGTATGTAAGATCTTCATGTAACAAATTTTTGGTAAATACATAAAGGGAAAGGACAAAACATGTTTTGTTGCTATAAAATGTGTTTAATTCTAAAATTTTTACCTTATAGTTTTCAATCCAATCGTCAACAATACTTGTTAGAGATGCTCTGCAGTGTTTAATAGTTGCATATAAAGAAGTATCATCATCAAGATGTACTCCCTCAACATGATTTTTTCGTCCTGGAGGACGTCCTCTAGGTCTTCCTCTACCTGTACTTGTCGGGCTGCGTACAATATCAGAAACAGTCACAGCGGAAATATGTGGTTGTGCACCACCTCTTGCTTTAGATCTTGTGACTCTTCTTAAACCTGGAGTTGGTGGAGATTCAAACATACCATCTGAAGAAGAATTGGCTTGTTCACCATAGTCTCCATAATTTCCATAGTTTCCATAATTATCTTGTTCAATTGCTGGTGTCATAGGACTTTCATATTCAGGAGGGGGCTCGTCCATACGAATACGTTTACCTCCTCGTCGATGCATCTTGGCTTTTTTTTTAACTTTACAGTTAATACATTAAAAATAATTTTGTTTAATAAATTTGTTTACTAACGCTTATTCAGACGCCATTATTGAGTCTTCTGAATTTTGCCGCGAATTATTTTAATCATGTATTCAATGAAGTTTGCTCTTATTAATGCCAACCATAATCATTTATGTGGCAGTGATCTGTATTATCGCTTTAGTTTACATTTTACCAAATTTAAAAAATTAATCGATGAAATTTCAAAATATTTCGAATTTTGATAATTAAATTTTATAAAAAAACTTACGAAATATCTTCATTTGAAGAGTTTATCTTTATATATTTTTTGTCATACCATTTCAAAAAATTGCAAAAATTAATTTAAATTTACCTTTTCGAGAAAAATTTGCAAAGAAACTAAGTTCTACAATAAGCAACATCAATAATGTTCCATTTTTAATCATTAAATCATCATCAGGGTTGTTTAAATAAAATATTTCTTCTTTTAGGCTCTGCAAAAACAACCAAAGTAATAACAAAAGTAAAATATCAGAAAGGAGAGAAAACAACTTTATTTTGCTTTTAATGAAATTGGGATTTAATTCAGCTATGCCACATTACGATAAATAAACCTTGTAATTGTAGAACAAATATTGTAAATTAAAAAAATTTTGTAAACAATTGTAATAATTTGGAATTTTAATGCATAAAATTAAAAATAAATATTGTTAAAATGTAAATAATTAATCACTCTTAATTAAATTAATTGTAATGTATATCTTCTTTAAATTTTAATAAGTGTAACTATAATTATGATAATATTGACATTTTTATTAATTTAAATTTGTTACGGATTATGGTATTTAAATAAATCTCTGGTTTATAATTATAATTAAATTTGTATACTGTGACTAATCAACAATGACCACCTTATAAGTGAAATGCAGCTATTAAATGCATAGTTTTTACCAATGGTACTAAATAAACAATCAAATATGGTTGCACCGGTTGTATTAACCACAGCGTTTGCAACTGGTTTATTGTTTTATCTAGGAATTCCATGTAAGTAACTAAACAAAAATTTTAATTATATTCAGGTTAATTAATATATTTCATCATAAACATTGTAATGGACCGATTCCTGCCTTTGTATTTTGTCACGTTTCCATTTATAAAATTCTAATCTACATCCTTAAACTCTAATTATTCAATCAACAGTGAGGAAAAGAGATGAAGAGTTTTAGGTTTTCATTTAAGATCTAAAAAAGGGCCATCGCGCTAAAATTTCTGCTTTTGTTATTTAAAAGCTAACAACAGCGAAGTTTAACTACTACAATTAACATAAAGCGGGACATTTTGTTCAATGAAGGACAATAATTCAAAATTAATACAGTCAAGCTTGAAGTTATATGTAAGAAGAAAAAATGGCAAAACGAAAAGTGAGAAACCCTAAAATACAATTACAACCATAGAAGTTAAATTCATATTTCCACCATTTTTAACAAAATTAATCTATTTCTAGCAAAAATAACGATCGTGGCATAGATATAAATAAATATATATATAATACACCTTGTCCCTGACTTTTAGCGATAGATTTTGATGCTTTTATGCAGAGACAAGTTTTGTTTTTGTTTCTATGCTTCTAACAAGTTAAATTTTGAGCAGGTATTTGGAATGAAGTAGCATCCTCCAATAAGAATTTTGCGCGCGAAATTAGCAATTTGGTGGGAAATTTGAATGTATTTGGTTATTAGACGTGGAAAATATAAAAACTTTTCAACATGAACAAGGAAATAATAAAATTCCATATGTAAAAGAAGAATTGTAACGTTATTTTAATAATAAATTTAAATAATTTCGTTTTATTTTTATAAAATGAATATATAATTAATCGCATACTTAAATAAAACAAATTAAAAGTAACTGTGCATGTAAAAATTGAAATTAAAGTGTAAACAACGTAATTAGTCTCAGGTATTTGTTTTGAATGTCAAGATAAGAATTATTTAATTGGTAATAGTACATTAATTTTTCAAAATAAAAATTTTCAGCATCATGGGTTCCGGAATCGTTTAGGCAAGATGGTGAAGGTGGAATTGCACAATCTTCAGCGGTTAATATTACAAAATCTGGTTTTAATAATTTCTTGAATGTTTTAACTAATGGAAAATATGGAGGAGATTCGAAAGAGGAAACTGGTGCAATGCCTGATGTTTTTAAAGATCAAGCGATATTTGTGGATAAAGTTAATCGAAAAATACTTACACCTGATAGTGCAGGTATTTATTTATTTATTTTAGTTGAAATTTTAAATTTGTGCTTTTTGGCGCCTTTGGATTAGGCAACTAGTATATCTTAAGTGTAGTGCTGGTTTTCGTTACTTCAGTCAGTCAAACCAAAGAATTGAAAGAAGCCTAGTTAATTGTATGTGGAAAGGTAATAGGGATGTGACTGGGATTAGAACCTAAGACCTCTTAAATGAAGAGCGTATATAATTAACAGTAGATTTACAATTACTGTTTCATAATCTACAGATTAGTTAAGGATTAGATGAATGTGTATGTTGGGTTGCCTAAAATTGTATTTATTTACTCAGAAAAAGAATTTTCTTTGTGATTTTAACAATTTTGTTGACACGTTGCCCCATAACATTTTCATATTTTCTCTCACACTCCATCAGTAAATCATATATAAATATTTTAATTGAATGAAACATTTTTAGAATCACCTCCAAAAGTGGATTCTGTATTCAAATTAAGACCAGACATAGCTCCGGTTGCTTGTGAAGAAAAAGATTGTATATCTGCTGCAGAAAAAGCAACAAAAAATAGAGACAACAAAATAAATCCATGTGACGATTTCTACGGTTTCGTTTGTGGAAATTACGTCCAAAATAATCCTTTGCTACCAGGTCAAAAATTCACCAACGAACTTATCAAAACAGAAATGGAAACAAGGAAAAAAATTCAAAAAATTCTTCAAGAACCAATCAATGAGGATCAACCTGAGTACATCACAAAATTAAAAAGAACTTTTAAAGCATGTGAAAAACAAAGTAAGTATCTTAAACTCTAAAATTTAATTTTTAAAATTTTTTATTTTGCTTTTTTTTTATTTAGGTGTTACAATCAAAAAATTTAGAAAGTACATAGCACAGTTTATGGATTTTTTGGGATGTAAAGAATTATTTATCAATCACAAGAAAGCTAGTTTGAATTGGATTGAAGTACTTAAGAAAATGTATCAATTGGGTTTTCCGGTCACTTATCTTTTTACTGTTGATGTTGTTCATATTAACAGAAAAAGAAATTATTTAACGGTTGGTAACATGTAATTTACAAAAATTATTTTTTAATAATCATGGTAACTTGATACTTTATTGATACATTTATGAATGTGATTTTCCAAGGAAAAGGCAATTTTTCAAGGAAAATGTGAAATTTAAACATTTTGCCTCTTACCCCCTCTACTTTTTATCCCGCGCATTTTTCAATTTTTGAATTTAAATATTTTAGATTGATAAAATGCAATTCATAACCGATTTGAATTTCGTTGGTGCAAAAATAAAACCAGGCGCGTTCACCAAATACATCAGGGAAATTCTTAATTCTGCCACGGAAACTTTCACAGAAAAATTCACGAACGAATTATTTAAATTTACAGATTCTTTATTACAAGTGAGATAAAATAAATTTAATTTTAACGTAATGATAAGTTTTTAAATATTGAAGATTATTAATGAAGAGGAGGTAAAATTTGAAAATGGAGAAGTCCCAGAAACAGTTGAACTGACCATTGATGAAATGATGTTGAAATATCCAGAATTTCATTGGTTAGATTATTTTTCTGTACTTTTAAATATGGAAGGTTCTGAAAGGATTACTGTTCATATCACTAATGTGTCTTATATTAAAAAGTTAATGAAATTACTTAAAGATTCTCCAAATAGGTGAGTTATTTGGAAATAAAAGCCAACGAGCAACTTGTACCACTTTTCTTATGCGCTTAAATTTATTTTGGAAGAAGCTTAGTCTCTCCAATTTATAAAATTGCTAATTTTAAATAATTTAATTTTAGTACAATTGTTGCCTATTTGATTCTCCGAGCAATAGAAAGTATAATAAACACCGTGGATAGTGTTTGGACAGTAGAACAAAATTTTTTGAAAAACGTTAATCCCTTTTATATAAAACCAACAAGAAAAGAATTTTGTGTTACAGATATGCAAAAAAAGTAAGTAAATTGTTTCCTTCTTTTTCTTCTTTATTAATTACATAAATTTTGTTCTAGAATGCCCCATGCAATCACAGCAAGTTTTGTAAAGAAATATTTTAGCCCAGAATCAAAATATAAAACGATTATTATAACCAGAGAAATTTTAAAGAAATACGATGGTGTGATTGCAAGTTTGGATTGGTCGGATATTGATAAAGATATCGCATTAAATAAAATAAGTTCGATTGATTTGAACATTGGTTATTTAGAGGAGATTTTGGATGATAACAATTTAAATAATTATTATAATAATGTAAGTATCACAATAATCAATTTTTTTTAAATCTATTCCTTAAATAAATATTTTGTTTAAGTTAACAATTAGCATTCCCGAAGATTATTTAAGTATTTCTTTAAAATTAAATAAATTAGCTCATCAAAAGAAATTTGAATCATTTTTTGAAAATTTTTCAAATAAATCTTGGGAAAGTGATATAACATCCGCTGAAGTACAAGCTTCGTA
The DNA here is from genome assembly GCA_027574865.2 of Coproporus ventriculus. NCBI lineage: Eukaryota > Metazoa > Arthropoda > Insecta > Coleoptera > Staphylinidae > Coproporus > Coproporus ventriculus. The sequence goes on from JAODAH020023998.1 coordinate 10,203, forward strand.
CGATGTCAGCACAAATAGTTTATGTAAGTAATAATTTTGCAATGGACATAATATATCCTTTTTTTAAAAAGATTTTCCCGCGTTTGTTCTTCAGGATAACTTCTTCAATCCAAATTACCCGAGTTATTCTAATTATGGAGCGATTGGTACTATAATCGGACAAGAAATAGTGCAAACTATTAATGAGGCTGGAAGGTATTATGGCACTAATGGAAATTTTAATAATTGGTGGTCTAAATTAGCAGAAAAAGATTTAAAAACTAAGAAGAAATGTTTATTGGAGCAACACGATTCAAATAACAATTTGCATGATGAAAAGGTAAATTAAACTTGAATTTAAGTTTTTAACATGTTTCCTCTTTCCCTTTATTAAGAAAATTAGTTTGGATTTATTTATTCAGCTTCGTCTAGAAGCTAGGCAATCAAACTAGCAAATTGAATGAAACCCCATACTGTATTGTCATATTGCTTATTCATTCTATGGGTGCTCTACACGCCCGTTGTTGAGTAATTTTCCAAGAGGTTCTTACTTTCCTTACATAAAAAATCATCTAGAGCCGAACAAATTGCTAATTTGGTTGCCAAACTTTTAGAAGTTCTGTGTCTAAAAATCATAAATTTAAAAAATGAATTCTTTAATGTTTTAGGAAGAACTTGAGAAACTTTTGATGATCACCATGACAAATTTTGCTGGTTTTAAAACTGCAAATTTAGCATTTACAAGTTATATCGATTGGCATGGCCCAGAACCAACTATAAAAGAATACACAAACCGTCAACTCTTTTGGATTGTAGCTACAAATATTTGGTGTAGTAACCCAATAGAAAATTTATTACCAAACAAACTACGAATAAATTGGCCTTTAATGAACTTAAAATCATTTTCTGATGATTTTAAATGTCCCATAGGAAGTCCAATGAACCCATTAAAAAAATGTGTATTATGGTAAAAATATTTATTTTGTATACAATTTCTATTAAAGAGTGGTTTCTGAAGATAATTCTGATTCAAAAGTAATTTTTCCTGCATTTTCTTTTTTTGTACTTATACCGGGTGAATCTGAAAAATTTTAGAAAAAATAATTTTCTTTTTTGGTTATCAAAATTATTTAAAAATTACCTGAAAGTGATGGTGCACTACTTCTATCTTCTGCTGATGTATAAGAAACTTCAAATGTTTTTTTATTCTTCTGTTTGGATGTAGTTTCAAGATCACTTTCGTAAAGTCTCCTTTCTAATGCATCTTTTGTAGGTTGCAACTAAATTAATACAGAAAGAAATGAATTAAGTGTATCGGTTTAAGTTACACAGGTTGGAAAGTACGATACTGATCCGATTAATTTAAAGTTAATATGACGATTTACCCTTTTCTTCTTTTTTAAATGAGGTTTCTTAATATTTTTATTTTTAAAAACCCGTTGTCTAATTTCTTTAGCAGCTGCAATGTACGGAAATTTTTCTTGATCACTTAAATGCTTCCATTTGCATCCAGCTAACTTAAAAACATCTTTAACTTGAAGATTTTTATGTTCAGGCATCTTAAAAGAAAAAAATTGAGATTGAAAGAAAATTAATTAATAAATTATTTACTTACCGATCGAAATTCTGAAAAAAAATTTAAATATGGATTTGTATGCTTAAATTTTTGTAAAGGAGTTCGGGATATCAAACTATTCTAAAATAAAAAAAAAGAGAAAAATCAGTTCAGAGACGATGATCCTTTCAGGTTGATTTAGTAAAATTTGAATATGAACTTACCAAATTAACAGATTTTTGCACTTGGACTTCCCCCATGGCCAAAAAGACTTAATTTTTTAATATATAAATCAAATTTTTTTTTGCCTGATGTGCTTTATTGACAATTCATTGACAAAATTAAGTAATTTTTAAAAAACATCAAAATAGAATAT